>JXCR01135079.1:27785-71498 GCA_002079205.1 Phalaenopsis hybrid cultivar
AACCCCTCGGAGGAGGTAACCTATGGTTGCTAACGAGGCTTCCCACGGTCTAAATGAAATTATAGAACTCATTAAGTTGAGTTTAATAAATTCATTTGGACGAAGTGATTCCAATAGAAAATAGTGGTGCCGGAACGACCGAACCGTGGGATCTTGACCATTGTCGCTATAATCAACTTCAACTAAGTCAATAAATCATTTTTTGACTTTTCCAAAACATGACACTTCATTAATCAACTTTAATATGCCCATAATAAAATTTAAAGAACTTTAACCATAGGGTCACCCGATTTGACATTATTCTCATCTACTTGATTTGTCATTTCTAAAACTGAAACTTTGCTACAATGAGGAGCTTGGAGCTAGCACTCTGGGCAGCCCGACCATCTTTAACAGCAAGAGGATCTACACTAATACATCCCTTCCTTAGCTTTAAACAACAAAGCCATAAGATATCAAGGTTGTTCCTAGTGCAACATAAATCATCAAACACATCTTTTAGGCATTTTTACAATCCTGTTGTACAATCTAAGCCCTAACTTTCCTTAGGATTCCGAGGTAGTCGTTTGTCACGATTTAAATCCTCACATCTTCAAGGTTATTTGTGCTGATNACTAGGGATTAGCTTCTCTCTCCATTTAAATGAAGAAAAAATATCTTCATACATCGGTAATGCATTCATGTCCCTCATGAATCAAGATTACCTTAAGCTTCTCTCTCCATTTAAATCAAGGCAAAAATATCTTCATACATCGGTAATGTATTCATGTCCCTCATGAATCAAGATTACCTTTCTCTCTCTCCATTTAAGTCAAGAAAAATATATCTTCATACATCGGTAATGCATTCATGTCCCTCATGAATCAAGATTACCTTTCTTGTTGCTGGCATACTTTACCCATTTCTGTCTTGGAAAAGTACGTCAACTCTTTTGAACTTCAAAATCATCTGTTTAACCATCTTTGAACAGAGTGATTCAGAAGACCATTAAGAAAATTCTGATCTTTATATGGGGTCGGATCCCCAATAGGTGTGTCAGTGGACAAGTGCCACCCGGGCATTATGTAAAGTAGGTCCCGCACTGGGTCCTAAAATTTGCATTTTCTTTCTTCCCTTTGGGTTGAATTTCCCTTTTCTATAGGTCCCGCGTTGGGTCCTAAACTCCTAAACTTTGCATTTTCATCTCCCTTCGGGGGATGGTTTCCCATTTCTGTAGGTCCCGCACTTGGTCCTAAACTCAAAAACTTTGCATTTTCTTCATATCCTTCAGGTCTGGTTTGCTTTTCTGTGAATCAAGCCAAACTGTTACATCTCTTCGCACTTGTTGCAACTCTTTGAAATTTTAAATCACAAATCAACAAAAAAAATTTTTTTTTTTAGGATGCCCAATTTATAAGACAAATGCGTCAGTTTGAGTACTTTTGTCAAAACTATAAAACATGGGACATCGCTCACTTTAAAAATTCTTCGAATGCAAGAAACAATGTCTTCGCCAAGGTTGATCTTTTCTTTTGTCTCTGGAATGGAGTTTGTTGTCAATAGAGATGAACTGCCAGACCTGGCAGTTATTAAGTTTGGACAAGGGTTCGATGATATTAGAGTCAAGTTTGGGAAGGTTGCCTTCACAGTAATGAAGCTTGAAACAGACAAGTCAGTCGAGCCTATCATAGAGTTCAACTTGAAATCTGCTGAGAAATTCTCCCCTTCAAAGGTTTTGATTGAAAATAACCTTACTAGTACTGAAAAGTTTGTCGTTGGGAGCGTTAGGACTACTACCGGAGCTGTTTCTGCCCCTGCTACCGAAGATACCATCACCGCGCCAACTATTTTTTTGAGTAAGGGAAAAGAGATTCTACATGGGAAAGAGTCAATCGACGCTTATGCCCCACTGTTTTCTGNGTTATCGAGAGTATTCTTAGGTAACTTCAATTATCTATGATGTAATTAACTATAGGGGCTTGCCCTTATAGGAAGCTTTTCCCGAACCCAGCATAATATAAACCCTATTTAATTCCTTATATTAAATAGGGGAACTTGTTGGCCAATACATTGGTTTTGCAGACCAAATGAATGTCATAACTTTCCTTAGTTTATTTGATTGAGCCTCACCCTCAACTCTTGTGTTCATGCTTGGGATAGATACAGGATTTGAGGTAAAGCACTCTTTCATCTAAACTATGAAAATTATGGGGTCAGTGATACAAGATTTGAGGTAAAGCGCTCTTTCATTTAAACTATGAAAATTATGGGGTCAGTTTGACTTGGATTTGAGATAAAGTGCTCTTTCATCTAAACTATGAAAATTATGGGGTCAGTTTGACTTCCATGATTTGAGGTAAAACACTCTTTCATCTAAACTATGAAAATTATGGGGTCAGTTTGACTTCATTTTTTTTCAAAATTAAAATTTTTTTTAATGTCCTTCCGAAGCGGGCAACGGGATTTCAATTCTTTTTTCAACGTCCTTCCGAAGCGGGCAACGGGATTTCAATTCCGATGACCGACAGCTTCTTGATTTGAGGTAAAGCGCTCTTTTATTTAAACTATGAAAATTATGGGGTCAGTTTGACTTCATCTATTTCAAAACTAAAATTTTTTTAAAAAACGTCCTTCCGAAGCGGGCAACAGGATTTCAATTCCGATGACCGACAGCTTCTTACGGGTAAACCCCACACCAAAAATAGTCCCGACAATTACTTATTTGTTATAAATGTTGGCTTGATTACTCCACATATAGTTGCTCGAACCTTATTTAATAAACGAGCAAGAGCTAATCCAAATTGATCCTGTAATAGATCTGTTATAGAATGAATACGTTTATTTTTTAAGTGACTCATATGTTCAAGTGTACCCATTCCCAATTTCATTCCGATCAGATGACCCACAACAACCAATAAATATCATAGATTAATTTTAGGATATAGGACTTTCCTATCAAAAAGATCTCTTGTTCTTCCATCAAATATTATGCTTTTTCTGGGATATTCAGGTTCAAATACCCTGGATTTTTTGTTTTCTTATTGTCTTCATATAATTTGAAAAACACTAGTTTTCTTGAGGCCTCTTGATCATATCTCTCATCAAAAGATCCCATTCTATATTGTTTCTTTAGCAGATCCCCTGCTAACCCAAGTGAACATTCAAAAATATGTCCCACATTCATTTGTGAGGGGACTCCTAATGGGTTGAATACCATATCAACGGGCATTCCATCTTGCCAATAGGGCATATCTTATCTAGACAAAATCATAGAAATTATACTCTTATTCTCATGCCTTACAGCTACTATAGCACTACTTTGATTTCATATTTCTTTGAAATATATACATAAATCCTTTCTGGATTAGAATTGGAAACCCCTCTTCTATGGATCCATCTCACATCATAGTATAGCTCGTAATAATCTATCCTCTGAACATATGAGGATTCACTCTCTGTCTGAGGTGTTAATTTACCTACTAAGATATCACCTGTTTCTATCCAAGATCCTAGCGTCACAATTCCATTTCTGTCTAAATTTTGGAGTAAACGAGCCTCTAAATGCGGGAACTCCTCAGTGATTCTTTCAAAACCTTGGCTTGTTACATGAGTCTGAATTTCATATTTCCAGATGTAAAAAGAAGTATAAATAACTTTATAAACCAGACGTTTTCTAATTAGTACTATCTCTTCAAAATTGTAACCTTCCATGGCATATAAGCTTCCTTCCTATCCATCTTAAAGTTCTTTTCAAATACGAGGAAATGATTCAGTTTCAGGGACAAAGATCGTAGTTCTCGAACGAGCAATCAAAAAGATTCCGGAACATTCTCGGGGTTAGGTACTGTTGCCCCAATAATCATAGAACCAAGTACTTCTTGATGAGCTCTAATATTATCAAATTTATAAGTAAGCATCTCTTGTAAGATATGAGTAACACCAAATCCCTCTAGAGCACATACTTACATTTCCCCTACTCTTTGTCCCCCTTGTTTGGCCCTCCCTCTAAGGGGTTATTGTGTAAGAAGTGCATAAATCCATCTACAAGTATCTTTTCTCACATTTCTTAACACCAACCATATGAGTAAAGAGTAGCTTTCTTTAGGGTTTTCCTTAACAAAGTTTAAAAATAAGAAGAACCCATTTCTTTATTTGGTGTAACTACTTGAGCAAAATGGAGAAAACCTTCACGTCCGATTGTGAGGGGGAGAGTCCAATTTTTTAATTTTGTTTATCCTTTAGAATCTTTTTTTTCGATTCCTGATGGTATAAAAATGTCATTGTGCCTAGATATTTTATCCACCTCTCCATATAAATGAATATCTGATGTTAGTTGATTGATCTATCATTTATCCAAAAGGGGTTATGGAAGACATGCTTGTTAAAGTGGATAAATTTATCTTTCCTATGGACATTATTGTATTAGATATGGAGGAAGATAAAGAAAATCCAATTATTTTGGAGAGACCTTTTCTTGTTACTGGACAAGCTATGATAGATGTGCAAAAAGGGGAGTTGGCTATGAATATTAATGAACATGAAGTCACTTTTGATGTGTTAAAGACTATGAAATATCCAGTGAGATAAAAGATGATGATTGTTTTTGGATGGATGCAATTGATTATATAAGTAAAGATCATTTCTAAGAAAGATTTGAGAGTAAGTTAATAGATGAGATCAAAATCAACTTTCATGATGAGTTAAAAAAATATTTAAAGAAAACTCTATGTATGTTCAGGAGAGGTGTGAAATGATGGACGCTACCAAAATAGTAAACTTTTAATTCCATTTGTTGAAAATCTCATGAACTTAAGATGAATGTACCTCATACAATTTTCAATCCCACCCATTTAGGGAATTCATCTACACCACCTGTCTTCATATCTTCATAATCTACTCAATCATAAGAAGAACTTGAATTGAATGATGAAATTAGTAAAATATCTCCTAATAGAGTTATTCAAAATCACTGAATGGCATATTTCATGGTATACAGACAAAATGAATGAGATTCTGATGCTGGGGAAACCAAAATAAACATTGGATACATCGGGTCATCAATGTTAGACCAAGCACTCCCACGGTTATCTTTGTTGTGTGTTTAGTGTGATTATTATTATATTGGATTGGATAATAGTGATATGTTGGACTTTGATCCATGTTTGATGTGTAAGAGTAGATTGGATTAATGTTTTGAGGTAATTCCTTCGTCATGACTAGATTTGTATATGATTTATGGTAGTAGCAGATTGACAAGTCTGTTACTACTTAGTTCTCAGTAAGAGCTGAGCATTACCTTGAAGCATGTAGAGTTTTGAATTCAACCACTCCATGTCAACTCTATTACTTTCTTTATCTGACATTGTCTTCACTGGTAAGGTCATGAACTTACTTAGTTAACATCTGGATGAATTGCACTATTTTTATTTACCAGATTGTGTGAACCTTAGACTTAAAGTGACCCTAAAATTATCAACACATGAGGGATATCTGGTCCATGGGTGATAACCATATAAATTTTTATAATACACCCACATTATTAGTGTATTTTCTTCCATTAGAAATTAAAAGTAAGGAGGGGAACCGTAAGTAGAAGGGAGATCAAATTAACCTCAGTTGTTTTTTGTTTATGAATCTGTGAGTCTACATATTGGAGTTTGTGTGTCTATGTTTGTGAGTCAAGTTGAATGAGTCATTGGAGATAAAAAAAGCTTATCTCAATATTTTAAACTTGTTAGCATCCAAAAAATCCTTTATAAAGTTTAAAATGTGTTCTTATTTAATCTTCAGTTTCCTTGTTTTACTATTTAAAATTACTTTATAGTGTTATGTCGAACATGTTTAGGCTAGATTTACTTTCTGCTGCAATATTCTACCATGTGTTATTTGTTGATATTTTGTAGGATGTGTAGTAAATTGTAAAAATGATCTTTCTCTGCCGTGTATTTTTGTACTTCATTATTACGCATGTTTGAGCTAAAGTTTGGGGGGAAAAGAAAAATGTTTTCAAATTTAAACGTTACTTATTTTTAAAAATACAAAAACTAAATTTGCATGTTAGTTCTAATGATTATTTTTTTGTGGAATCACCTCAAGGATGTTAGAATTTTAAGAACAGAAATGAAGTAGGAAAACTTAATTGATATTTTTAGTGAAATGGGTGAACCTAGAGTTAAGAATATTTAGTGGAGAACTTGAGAAAATGAATAGCTATCAATAGTAGAAGAATTATATATTTTAAAAAAATGATTCTTAGAATTTTTATTTTCAAACATTTAAGGCTCTTTTAGAAAGTATTTAAAAAAAAACATCTTTTCAAGTGAAAGAAAGTAATAAGTTTTAACTTTAGAGGAGAAAAGTGAAATTTAAAATTACTTAAAAACTTCTCCAGATATAGTAATCCTCACATATAAGAAAAAGATCAAAAAAGAGAGAAAACATAATGAATAAAAAAGATACTAAAAATAATTATAATATGTGAGGAGAAGCTTGAGGAGAGGTCCTAAACAAAAATTGGTTTTACTTGAGTCTTTCTAGAGTGAAGAAGTTAGAACAATCCTAAGCTTGCTTTTTATACTTATATTAGTAAAAAATATTTTTAAGAGAGTTCTTAAGTCAATAAAGTAAAGTTCATAGGATCCAAAGTTTGAAAAATCTACATATATTTCTGAATTAGATAGGAAAACAAATTCCCAAGTTTGATGATAAATATTTTAACCCTAGGCTAGTTTGATTTACTTGAAGTTCTTCTAATTTGAGCTAAATTTTTAAGAAAAAATTTAGCAAATCTAAAGGATGACCCATTAACTCTAATCTACAAAAATTATTTTAAAAATGTAGTATTACTTGAGGACAAGTAATGATTAAGTTTGAGAGATTTTGATGTGCCCAAAAATGTACTATTCTTCATGTTATAGTTTATAATGATATTGCACTTTAAAGGTATATTTTATTTTGTTTTTGGTTGTAGGTACATCAAATTGAAGAATTTGGAGTGATTGGAGCAAAAGACACAAAAATGGACCAAAACTTAGCAAATCGGAGAAAACAGGGTCGAACCGAGGCACACCGGAGCCATGGGGGCCAAAACCTTGCACTTAAGTGCCTATGCCCGACACTTAAACATCCAAAATGGTGCTTAGGTGTCACCAGATAGAAAGGATGGCGCTTAAGCACCCAAAATCAGTACTTAAGCCCCAAAAATGGTTTTCAACATATCTTCCAGAGTATACATCAGATTTGGACAATTTTTGAAGCACTGCTTCATGTGTCTCTTGGAAATTCATTCTAAATGATAAAAGTGACTTTCTAAAAGAATATTGGGTGGTTATATGGATGTTCTTGAAGACTTTGAAGAGGCACTTGAGGCACCATTTGGAAGATTCATTGAATATGGGCATTTTTGAAGAGACACTTAAGCAACTTTTGGGAAATTATAAATAAAGCTTGGAAATATTTTTAAAAGGTATCTTAGACTTTTGAACTAATTGGAAGATGAGAAGAAGACTTGGGGAAGAAAAAGAAGGTTTGGGCGTGAGCCCCAAAAGGGGCGACAAGGTGAGAGAGAAAGAGAAAGAGTGAGAATCTCATCTTTTCTTTTCACTTTATTCTTGGAGAGGATTGTATGGAGATTGCTTTTGATATACAAGGAGATTTTGATTTCCATCAAATATAAATATTTTCATTGTATTTTGATTTGAATCTAGTACTTGGTTTGCATGGATTTAAAGTCTTGTTCAATGAAAAGTTCTTGCTGTTTCTCCATGTGTAGTGAGTAGTTTTCCTTACTCTTCCCTCTTACAATGAATTAATATGCATGTGTAAGAGATACAATTGATTAGAGTAAGAATATATTGTGATGATTTTACTTTTTTCTTCATTTACATGTAAACTTGATCAACTTGTATGTTAAAATCTATTGTGAGAACATGTAAGATCCGTGATGGTTTTGTCTCAATCAACTGTGGTAAAACCATATGAGATTTTATGGATAAGAATGTAATCCATATGGTTGAGTGCAAATAAATTGTGAAATAATCTTTGATGGGTGTAGAATTAGAGTAAATTAGAGTGACAGACTAATGCCCCCAATTTGGTTGTTAGTTTTAGGTCTTAATAGTAGATGTTAGCCTTTAGGTGAGGGGACGAGTGAACTCTAGAGTGAGAGCTAGTATCTCTCCTACCTAACAAGTCTTTAGGATTCTTAAACTATGATTAACTAATGTTCTTTATATTACTTTACCAAAAGTAAGGAATATAATTGCTCATTTTTGTCACAATCTCTCTCACTTTTTCTTTTACTTTTACACATGTCACTAATTTCATTGCATGAGGAAAGGTATTTTTAATATATTAAACTCCACTTTTTGATTTTCACTAAGTATTTTAGTTTAAGAGTAGAAGTAGTATTGTAGTGATAATTGTAGGATATAATTAAAACCAAACCTTTATCTACCTTCCAAGATAGGGCATGTTATTCTAGACTAGAACTTCTCTTGAAAGCCACCATGATTAAGCTCGATCCTTGTGGGATAGATATTCTAAGCTTAATTAGAAAGCCCTATATTAATTAATAATGATACATATACTTGTGCAGAATCTGCACTATTTAAAAATATAGTTGAAATTTTACTTTGCTTGAGATCAATTTTTTGGTGTCATTGTCGAGGATTAAAATCTTCAAGTAGTGGTGTCAACTTCATAAATTCTTAAATATAAAAAATATTAGGATCAACCACCAGGAAAGATCATTTCCCTCTATCTTTTCTAGATCAAATATTGGATAAACTAGCTGGACACCATTCTTTTTGTTATTTGGATGGATATCCTAGATACCACTAAATACCTATTTCTCTTGAGGATCAAGAGAAAAAAACATTTACTAGTTCTTATGGAACATTTGCTTTCAGAAGAATGTTATTTGGATTATGTAATACACCTGCAACATTTCAAAGATGTATGATGTCAATTTTCTATGATTTAATTGAGAAAGGAATTGAAGTTTTTATGGATGATTTTTTAGTTTTTGAAACTTCTTTCAATTCATGTTTAGATCATTTAATGAGGGTTATAAAACACTGAGAAGAAACAAACTTTGTTCTTAATTAGGAAAAATGTCAACTTTTGATTATGGGAGGAATTGTTTTGGGACAAAAGATTTCAGAGAAAGGCATGGAAGTAGATCCATAAAAAATTCAATTAATTGTTGAATTACCACTCCTACTAATGTTAGAGAAATAAGAAGTGTTCTAGGACATGTTGGTTCCTATAGNTTGAGCATTAGGATATTCAGGATAAATTCTTAAGTAACATAATAAAGTTTAAATGAACCTAATGCCTTTTACCAGACATTAAGAAGGTTGCATGGACCTGCTCCCTACTCTTAACCTGGTGAATACCTTAGGGATCTATTAAACTTAATATGTTTTACTTAATAATATTATCCTTAAAAATTAAGGACCCCCAATACACAACATAGAGTTAGGAAAGTTTCCAAAACATTACTTTTCGAGCTCTATATATATAAATGCTCTGACATGCATTTTGAGTTTCAGGTGGTGGAACGAGAAGACCGTCAGGTACATTTTTATAGTTTACTGAGTTTTACGGTCTTTCTTGTACTTTTCTACTACTTTTTATGGTACACTTTTACAGTTTACAGCATTATTCAGTCTTATTTGTACTTTTCTACTGCTTTTCTTTTATGCTTGTACCATACTTACTGCATAAAAAACACTTGCATGTTAAAAACAAAACAAAACCAAAAGCAAAACCAAAAACAAAATTTCAAACAAAAATACCTCACAACAATTCAAAATATAAAATAACTCAAAATTTAATCATGAACATCACAAAAACTACAACAACAAATAAATAAAAACGTCTCTATCGGAAGATCGGGAACCCCTCGGAGGAGGTAACCAACGGTTGCTAACAAGGCTTCCCACGATATAAATAAAATTATGGAACTCATTAAGTTGAGTTTAGTAAATTCATTTGGACTAAGTGATTCCAATANTTTGCAATTTAGATTTTATTTGCCTGCACTATTTAGGGATGTTAATTATTATATAAAAACATGTGATAGATGTTAAAGAGTATAAAATATTTCTATAAGAAATGAAATGCCCCTAAATCTTACTCTTGAAGTTGAAATTTTTTATGTTTTGGGGCTTAGATTTTATGGGACCATTTATACCATCTTCTTAAAAATTTTATATTTTAATAGTTATGGATTATGTTTCAAAATGGATTAAAGCAATTGCTTTACCTCGGTGTGATGTTCGGGGTTTAGATTTTATGGGACCATTTTATATTTTTAAGTGTTGCAAAATTTTTAAGGATAAATAGCTTTACAATATTTGGAATGTTGAGAGTAATCATTATAAACGGGGGAAGCCATTTTAGGAATAGAGTAATTGAAAAGTAACACAAAAATATGAAATTGAACATCAAATTGCCACAGCTTATCATCCTTAGACTGTTGATTTGACAGAAGTATCTACTCAAGAAATTAATAGAATATTGGAAAAGATTGTAAATCCTAATAGAAGAGATTGGTCTGTTAGACTTGATTCTACATTATGGGCATATATGACTGCTTACAAAACTTCTATAGGAATGTCATTGTATAGGCTCATATTTTGGTGATCTTGTCAATTGTTTGTTGAATTAGAATATGAAGCTTATTGGGCAATAAAAGAGTTTAATTATAATCTGAAAGATGCTGGAGAAAAATGATTACTATAATTAAATGAGCTTGACTAGATGAGAAATGAATCTTATGAGAATGCAAGAATTTATAAAGAGAAAATGAAAATGAGGCATGATCAAGGAGTTCTAAAAAAGCATTTCGAGCATGGACAAGTAGTTTTATTATACAAGTCAAGATTAAAATTATTTCCAGGAAAACTTAAGTTCGGGTGGTCAGGGCCATTTATTGTGATAAGAGTTTATCCAAATGGAGATGTTGATATTTAAGATCTTAAGAATGGAAGGATAATTAAGGTAAATGGACAAACGTTAAAAGCTTATATAAGTGGAGATAGTCCTACATTTGAGGAGATCTTAATGTTGAGTCAACCTGATTAAAACATTACATATGTCGGGTTCACGATGTTAAACTAAGAGCTTTATGGGAGGTAACCCATAGTTATCGGTGTGATTTACTTGATTGTTGATTTTTCATTGTGATGAAGTTTTTATTGTAAGATGGAGTCTTATATGATTACGTTGGCACAAAAAAAAAATTATATTAATGGAATTGGAGATTGGCAGAAGGAAATTTGGATTTTGAGAGAGTTGGCCTGGCACTACAGCATCAGGTATGGTGCTATAGCGCCACAGTTTGAGTAACTCCTTGGAACCGCCAAAATTCAATTTTCTTCTCTATTTTTTCTCTATAAATCAGCCTAAGACAGGTAGAGAAGTGTTCCTTTGACTTTTCTAAGCATTTTAGTGGGATTTAAGATTGGAGAAATCAATTCCTACTTCAAGAATCATGGAGAGAAATAACAATGACAATGTGAGATTTGAAGATAAGAAGATGGTGCATAAGGATGCTCAGACGTATTTCAACAGATATCTTGCATTAAGTTTGAAGCAACTTATGGACAAACTTGGGAATATTGAAGGTAAGGTCTCTCAATTGCACACCAAACTTGAAAACTTGTTCCACTAATATGAGTATTTGGATTGGCTGTTGAAACTCCAATTCAAAAATTTGGCATGTTTTCAAAACTATCAAGTGACAATGTATAACACAAACAAGTGGATAGATGAGAAATTCGCTTCAAACTTTCTGTGTGCTCCTTTCTATCATTCCTACGATTAGAATTGTTTGGTGGGTGAACAAGAGAATGACACCTCCAATAACAACTTGGTCTAAAGTGATTCTGTAGAAAGATAATTATGTTTGTAACGTGTTCTTATGTTTAGTGTGTTGATGTTGTCTTTATTAATGCTTTTTAAACTTTTAGATGTTGTTTTTGTATTGTATTGGCTTTTATCTATGAATTTTTCATGTCGTTTGTGTTGAAAATATTATTAATATAAGAAAACTAGTTTTGTGTTGTTGTTATGTGAAGACCTTNTAAGATTTCAGAGAAAGGCATGGAAGTAGATCCATTAAAAATTCAAGTAATTGTTGAATTACCACTCCTACTAATGTTAGAGAAATAAGAAGTGTTCTAGGACATGTTGGTTCCTATAGGCATTATATTAAAGATTTTCATAAAATTTCCAAGCCTTAATGTCCACTGTTGGAAAAAAAATGTTAATTTTGATTTTGATGATGAATGCCTTAATGCTTTTAATTTATTGAAAGAAAAATTAATCACTGCACCTATTATTGTTTCATCCGATTGGAAAAAACTTTTTGAATTAATGTGTAATGCTAGTGATTATGCTACTGGGGCTATGTTAAGGTAGAAATATGTTAAATTATTTAAAGTAATATACTATGCTAGTATATGCTTTTAATGAATTGAAAGAATTTATCACTAAATACTTTATCACAAAATAACCAGTTTGCACAATACCTTAATGAAGCTCAAATTAATCACACTAATACTGAAAAAAGAATTTTTAGCTATAGTATATGCTTTTAATGAATTCACATCTTATCTTATTAGAACTAAATGTATTGTGCAAATTGGTTATTCTGTGATAAAGTATTTAATGATGAAGAATGATGCAAAGCCACGATTAATTAGATGGGACCTTCTGATGCAAGTGTTTGTCTTTCAACTTATGGATAGGAAGGGTACTGATAATCAAATTGTTGATGAATTTTTAAGTCTTGAAAAAGTTAATGACAATCTTAATGAAGAAATTAATCAAAATTTTCTAATGAAAAAATATATGGAATTAATGAATGGCATGTTCCATGGTATGCTGATATGGTAAACTATTTAGTTTGTAACATTGNGCTTGATTGGAAAAAACCTTTTGAATTAATGTGTAATGCTAGTATTATGCTACTGGGGCTGTGTTAAGGTAGAAATATGTTAAATTATTTAAAGTAATATACTATGCTAGTAAAACCCTTAATAAAGCTCAAATTAATCACACTAATACTGAAAAAGAATTTTTAGCTATAGTATATGCTTTTAATGAATTCACATCTTATCTTATTAGAACTAAATGTATTGTGCAAACTGGTTATTCTGTGATAAAGTATTTAATGATGAAGATTGATGCAAAGCCACGATTAATTAGATGGGACCTTCTGATGCAAGAGTTTGTCTTTCAAGTTATGGATAGAAGGGGTACTGATAATCAAATTGTTGATGAATTGTTAAGTCCTGAAAAAGTTAATGACAATTTTAATGATGAAATTAATCAAAATTTTCTAATGAACAAATATATGGAATTAATGAATGGCATGTTCCATGGTATGCTGATATGGTAAACTATTTAGTTTGTAACATTGTCTCCTACAGACATGAAAGTCACCAAACTAAAAAGTTCATTTATGATTCTAAATATTATTTTTGGAATTACCTTTATTTATATAAATAATGTAAGCACTTAATTATTAGAATATTTGTACCAATTGAAGAAGCCCAAGAGATTATACAAAAGTGTCATAAATCTGATTTTGGAGGACATTTTGGGGTTGATAAAACTGCATTTAAAATTTTGTAATTTAGATTTTATTTGCCTGCACTATTTAGGGATGTTAATTATTATATAAAAACAGGTGATAGATGTTAAAGAGTATAAAATATTTCTATAAGAAATGAAATGCCCCTAAATCTTACTCTTGAAGTTGAAATTTTTTATGTTTTGGGGCTTAGATTTTATGGGACCATTTATACCATCTTCTTAAAAATTTTATATTTTAATAGTTATGGATTATGTTTCAAAATGGATTAAAGCAATTGCTTTACCTCAGTGTGATGCTAAAAGTGTTGCAAAATTTTTAAGGATAAATAGCTTTACAATATTTGGAATGTTGAGAGTAATCATTACAAACGGGGGAAGCCATTTTAGGAATAGAGTAATTGAAAAGTAACTCAAAAATATGAAATTGAACATCAAATTGCCACTTCTTATCATCCTTAGACTGTTGGTTTGACAAAATTATCTACTCAAGAAATTAATAGAATATTGGAAAAGAATGTAAATCCTAATAGAAGAGATTGGTCTGTTAGACTTGATTCTACATTATGGGCATATATGACTGCTTACAAAACTTCTATAGGAATGTCACTGTATAGGCTCATATTTTGAAGATCTTGTCGATTGTTTGTTGAATTAGAATATGAAGCTTATTGGGCAATAAAAGAGTTTAATTATAATCTGAAAGATGCTGGAGAAAAATGATTACTATAATTAAATGAGCTTGACTAGATGAGAAATGAATCTTATGAGAATGCAAGAATTTATAAAGAGAAAATGAAAATGAGGCATGATCAAGGAATTCTAAAAAAGCATTTCAAGCATGGACAAGGAGTTTTATTTTACAAGTCAAGATTAAAATTATTTCCAGGAAAACTTAAGTTCGGGTGGTCAGGGCCATTTATTCTGATATGAGTTTATCCAAATGGAGATTTTGATATTTAAGATCTTAAGAATGGAAGGATAATTAAGGTAAATTGACACACGTTAAAAGCTTATATAAGTGGAGATAGTCCTACATTTGAGGAGATCTTAATGTTGAGTCAACCTGATTAAAACATTACATTTGTCGGCTTCACGATGTTATACCAAGAGCTTTATGGGAGGTAACCCATAGTTATTGGTGTGATTTACTTGATTGTTGATTTTTCATTGTAATGAAGTTTTTATTGTAAGATGGAGTCTTATATGATTACGTTGGCACAAAAAATTATTATATTAATGGAATTGGAGATTGGCAGAAGGAAATTTGGATTTTGAGAGAGTTGTCCTGGCACTACAGCATCAGGTATGGTGCTATAGCACCACAGTTTGAGTAACTTCTTGGAACTGCCAAAATTCAATTTTCTTCTTTATTTTTTCTCTATAAATCAGCCTAAGACAGGTAGAGAAGTTTTTTTTTGACTTTTCTTAGCATTTTAGTGAGACTTAAGATTGGAGATAAGAAGATGGTTCATAAGGATGCTCAGACGTATTTCAATAGATATCTTGCATTAAGTTTGAAGCAACTTATGGAAAAACTTGGGAATATTGAAGGTGAGATCTCTCAATTGCACACCAAACTTGAAAACTTGTTCCACTAATATGAGTATTTGGATTGGCTGTTGAAACTCCAATTCAACAATTTGGCATGTTTTCAAAACTATCAAGTGACAATGTACAACACAAACAAGCGGATAGATGAGAAATTCGCTTCAAACTTTCTGTGTGCTCCTTTCTATCATTCCTACGATTAGAATTGTTTGGTGGATGAACAAGAGAATGACACCTCCAATAAAAACTTGGTCTAAAGTGATTCTGTAGAAAGATAATTATGTTTGTAATGTGTTCTTATGTTTAGTGTGTTCATGTTGTCTTTATTAAAGCTTTTTAAACTGTTAGATGTTGTTTTTGTATTGTATTGGCTTTTATCTATGAATTTGTCATGTCGTTTGTGTTGAAAATATTATTAATATAAGAAAACTAGTTTTGTGTTGTTGTTATGTGAAGACCTTGTGTGTTTGAAATGATGAATTGGGTATTTGAATGTTAGAGTTTGGATTGGTGTCAAACCAAAAAATGGTCATTAAAGCTAGAAAGTACGACTTTAAACAACTAAGATTTTCTNATGTGTTTGAAATGATGAATTGGGTATTTGAACGTTAGAATTTGGATTGGTGTCAAACCAAAAAATGGTCATTAAAGCTAGAAAGTACGACTTTAAACAACTAAGATTTTCTGTTCTCTATCATAATAACAAAACATCATAAAATACTGCATGCTTATGAATGGTGATATAGTGTCATCCTTGGCATTACAGCGTCGAGCCAACCCGAGAGTAGGTTTAAGGGGCAGAATCACCGGTTGACATCATTTTTGGCCTTGGTTCATGTTCTTCCTTTATTTTTCACATTCTTTCTCCCCTAGGGCTTAGATATGTGCTTGATTTACTTTGAGGAAGGACTTCAAAATCTAGATTTCATCATCTTTGAGTAAGATTTTCATCTTTGCTTTGAAAACTTTTTATTTCACCATAGATTTCTTCCACAATGTGGGTATGGCCAAAAATTTCAAAACTTGGTGGAAATGGTAAAAAATAAATAGTTGAATGATGATTTAGTTTAGAATGTGTTCGTTGGAGCCTAAAAGTCATATAGTTGAAATTTATTGGAATTTTATTTGGAATTTCTAGATTATGTCATGGCTTTAAAGATGAAAAAGGAAAGAGAGTTTTTTATGCCGATAAATTCATGAGCATGAAAGCTCAGGACCGATACAACAATATGAAATTTAAGAAATTGATTGTAGAACAATGTTTCCCTCATCCTGGTGGTACAATAGAAAACATGATTGTAGCACGATAATGGGAAATTTTTTGCTATTTCGCTGTCGTTGTTGTGATTTCTGTGGTTAGAGAATATATGCAAATTTACGTGATGAATCTAATGATTTAGAATATATTTAGTATGTAAATATATGTTTTGCTCGAATCAACCATATTTACAAACTGCATAGTGTTCCCACTGTTTTTATTCTTAGTTTCAACCTACTGAAGTTTCTATTCTTAGTTTCAACCTACTGAAGAGGAGTTGAACGAGATTATGCAAATTTTGATTGATGGTAATGGATTATGGAAGATTAAGAATGGAAGATGGGTAAACTTTTTTTTATCAAAGTTAAATGTTCGTTCTCATGCCTGGCATTATTTTACTGATGGTAGGTTTCTTTCTACTAATCACTTTAGTGAGGAAACTCAAGAGAGAGTCACATTAAACTATTGCATTCAGATGAACAAATCAATTGACATTAGCTCTTTAATTTATAAGAATCTGCTTATTTCTTTGATGGGAGGAAATACTCTAGGTAAGAGTTATCCTTCTCTTATTACTACCATGTGTGTTGAATCTGGAGTTAAATATGAGACTTGGGAAAAGGTTTTACCAGCTCATAAGCCTATTGAAAAAACTAATTTGAAGATGTATGGAAAGCATTCTGGAGTAAGATCTAGAAGTAGAAGCTTTGATATTCCTTTCACATTAGCATCAACTTCCACTTCTAGATCTGGAATTACTTCACTTGATACTCTTATGGAATAATTATTCATTCAACATGGAGATATCTTAATATTACTGAATTAGCAGAAGAGTTTGGAAAGCCATCTTAGTTATAATGATGAGTATATGCAAAGAAAAGTAGTTTATGATATTTCTTATCATGATGCATTGGAGAAATTCTTAAGGGTTGACTACTGGGTATTATTTTCTACTCGCTTTAGATATACGTCTTATAAACCTGATGATATGGAGGAGGATGTAGGCTTTGATGATGATGATGATGATGGTGATGGTGATGATGATGGAGATGATGATGTGCAGTGTTATTTATTTCTTTTGTTGTGTTTTATTTTTTGTTTTCATATTTAGATTTTTGTAGTTAATTTGTAGTTATATGTTAGAGTGTTTAAATTTTCATTGGTATAAACTGTTAAAATCATGTTTGTTATACTAAACTGTTTTGTTACTTTATAATGTTCATTTTGCACTTAAATGTAAATGATAGAATAGGCTTTTTATTTTTAGAAATGATAATTTCACATGTTTTTATTACTTTTAATTGTACTATTCTATTATTTTTAAAATTTATAATTTTTTCTTTCTGCCTGAACTAATCTAGTGAAATAATTAAAAATTTAAGTTTGTAAGAAAGGGAGAAAATATTTTTAAAAGAAAAAAAAAACTTTCTTTGTCCTTAAAGAACTATATATTTTTAAAAATTTCTTTTAATGTGGTATATTGGGTTAGCTTTAGATAACTATATTTTTGAATTTGTAAATATTATAGGAAACTTAAGCAAAAATTTTTAATTAAAGTTAGTTCTACAGTTAAAATATTCAGTATGAGAGAATAAGATTATGATTTTACTATTTAAAGTAATGAAAATTTTATTTTTTGAATTGTTAATAATTTTAGAGTTTTACTTTAAAAAGAAAGAATTGAGACTTTATGAAAAATCTTTTTCAAAGCTAATACAATTTTGTCAAAATAAGGAAATATTAAAAGTCTTAAACTTTAAGAAGAGGATGGAGGAGTTCAAAATCATTAAAGGTTGTCCATATATTGTAATCCTCACATGACATGAAAAGAAAAAGAGAGGATTGAAAAAGATCCTAAAGAAAAAGAAAAGAAAAATCAGAAAAAAAAAGAGAAGAGCAAGAATGAAAAAGTGTGAGCAGAAGCTTGAGGAGCATGATCAGAAGCATCAATGGCTAAGTGTGAGAAAAAGTGATAGGAGCATGATCAGAAGCATCAATGGCTAAGTGAGAAACAAAATGCATAGAAAAACTATTAATCTAATTAGAATTGACAACATATCTATCAAGCCTTTCAAAAATCTTTCCTCTATGCTAAGTAAAAGGGTTTCCTTGAAACCCAAGATCATTAAGCCCCACTTCCATCAAAGTAGTATTGAAATCATCAAAACTCTTAAAGTTAGGAGTGATTCTACCTTTATCTTCAATAGCAGAAGAAATAATATTGAAATCACCTCCCATAAGCCAATCTTCATTGGAAGGATTAATAGATTTAATCAAATTGTAAAGTTCAAAACGAGCTTGTCTGGTACAACCCACATAAATGACAGTCAAAAGAAAAGAAGTTTGAGAAAATTGAATACGAAGATGTAAAAGTTGAGAGTGATTGATAAGAATATCAATCGTTAAAAAACTTTTCATAAAAACCAAGTTTTGTTATTGATATTAGCAAACAATTTGAAAGAACCAAATATTTGTAAATAAAAATCATTGTTCGCAGTAGTAACCAGTATGCTAAAAAATTTAAATTATAAGCACAAATAAGATTAAGAATTCTACTAGAAGCATTAGACTTTGCTATGCCTCTAATGTTTTAAACAAGCGTATTAAATTTCATTAAGAGCATCTTCCCCTTATTCGATCTACTAAGCTTCTCCTCCCTATTTCAACTTTCTTTTTTTTTCTTTTTATTTTTTATTCCTTTTCTTTTTCTTTTTCTTTTTCCTTTTCAGGTGATGATTACTATATCTGGATAGGTCTATAATAATTTTGAATTCTACTCCTCCTTTCCTAAAGTAAAGTTGTGATATATCCTTTACTTAAAAATACAATAATGGTTTTGAAAGTTATTTTTAACAAAAGAACATTAAGTATTGAAAGTAAAATTCTAACCCATCTATACCTTTAAAAAAAATACAATTTCTCTTACTAAAGATAGTTACACAATATTTATCATTTCTACATCTAAAATTTTAACTTTTAAGTTTTTCTTCATTACTATAGGTTCCAACTAAATTTTTTTACTCATTTCTATATGCAAAATTTTACTTCCCTAATATAACTTGATATGCATAATCATTTTTTCCAAATCAAAATAAAATTTATTTGTAACACATTTGAAAACAAAAAAAAAATCAATTTTTAGAAATGTTTTTTCATCCCCCGAAACTTAAATTTTTAATAAGATATAACATCATATCTATATATAGGCAGGAATGAAAACTAAAAAAAATAACATGCTTACAGGAATTTTCATACCCTAAATATACAAGTACAAAAATTAAAAATAGGAGTAAAAATTAATTGATCAAACTTTAATTTATCTTACCATATTGAGATTCATTAAACTAATATGTAGTGGAGGATAACATAAAAGCAAACAAACACACTAATAGAAATTCACAACAACAACATAAAGAAAATACCTTATAGTAAATTGGAAATTTTGAACATAAAGTTCTTAAGTGAAAGTTAGTAATAGTCTAAACCTTCCTAATATTCATAATTAAGTTAAACACAAACTAACAAAATACACTAGACAACACAGTCAACATAATCACTACCACTAAAACAAAATATAACCACTCAAAATAACATAAATACATCACTACGGTTTCTAACAAAATAAAACACAAACAGTAGTAGCAGTCTAAATAAGTACAACACAATACAAAGTAACAGTTCAATGAAACTATACCATAGAAATCTCTAAATTTAAAATCAAACTGTTCAAATTAATCCTCCTCCTCCTTGTCATCATCATCATCATCATCATTATGATAAAAAGCACTAGGTTCATATGAAGAGTATTGTGGATATGAACGAAAAACCACACTTTGGTCACCTCTTATAAGGTTTTCAAAAGATGAGTGAAATTTCTCTTCATAGTCATTGTGTTTCCTTATATAAACATCCATATGATCTACAAATTTCTCCAAAATTAGTACCTTATCCCAGAATAATTGATGTTATCTAACATCCTTTGCATTAGTTGAGTTAGTTGAGCTTGCAAATCAAATCTAGAAGCCTGAGCTTGTAATGTGGATGCACATGAAGTAGAAGCATGAGAAGTAGAAGCACCTAAACTTCTAGAAAATCATCCTCTCTAGTATAATATCAAATATTGTGCATAAGATTTCACATTAACATTCATGATAGGCTTTAGAGGATGCAATATCTCCTCCCAACTATCAAATTTAACACCAGCCTGCTCACATAAGAAAAAGATTATGGATGTGATTTCCAAAACTCCAGTAGCGGCAACTGTAACAGAACTGATGATCATTTGATAGAACAAGGATCCATTATCAATCTACTTAAACTACTAAATGCAATAGTTTAAAGTAGCTCTATCTCTTATAACTTCACTGAGGTGATTGATTGGGAGCATAGGAGCTAAAATAATGTAGTGCCATGCTTTCAATGTGGTATCTAGCTTTGACACAGTGAAATTGAATCATCTTTCATTTTTTATCTTCCATAGTTCTCTTCCCATAGTCAATGAAGATATGATCTCATCCAACTCCTCCTCAGTCAGATTATAATTCGAATAAAAATACAATACACTAGGGGGCAGTTGGTGAAACAAATTCATTACCTCAAGGGGAGGAAGGCACTGATTTTCCTGAGACCATAACCTGATCTTCTTCAGCTTTAGGGAGATTAGCGTAGAACTCCCAAAACACAAAAATTACAGCTACAACAGAAACACAACAAAATTGTTCCCACTGACAGCGAGCTGTTAAATCTTTCACTGCTCCATCTGAATTTTTGAAACATCACTTAGAAATTGGTTTACTTGATTGCAATGCTTCGATATATCTATCTTGAGCTTTCAACTAATGAACTTACTAAAATAGAAGTGGGACTTCCCTGTGCTCCTCTTCATTCTTGGGGCCATTTTTAAAAATCACATAAAACTCACAATAAATCCTAAATTCAGGACTAAATCACTAAACTCAACTTATAAAAGCTTAAGCTATAATTTCTATTTATTTTACATAGGTTTTTCTCAAATTTTCACCTTGAATAGTGATTTTTTGTCACATCCCCATTGTGCTCAAAATACATGGTGAAAATAAAAAATTTTTACATATAAGTCAAGCTTTTAATTTAAGAAGATGAAATCTACAAAATTTGGCTTGATTCCCCATTAAAATCTTTACTCTAGAAGAAGCCCTAGATCCATTATCGCGAACGCAAAAGGAAGAAGACAACATCGGGGGTCAAAAATGGCATTTTTTTACTCAGCTTTTCACCTTTAACCGTTTGTGAATTGGTTTAAGTGAACTGGCACTTAAGTGTGACTGGTTTGGCGCTTAAATGCTGATACACATAAAATATGTAGTGTGTTTAGACACATTTTTATACCTATTTTTGAGATATTATGCTTTAATGGAAGGTATTTTTGTGTTTTTCTTTCAAGTACAGGTAAAAAGGTGAAAAATGCTAGATCAAATTTGGAGAAAATAGGTGAAAAATGTGCAAAAGTTTTTTGGCGCCTAAGCTCCAGATCCGGCGCTTATGCCCCGGATAAACAGAGAAGGCCGCACCTAAGCGTCAGAGGCCTCACGCTTAAGCGCCAATGGTAGTTATTGAACGAGTAAATTCAGTTTTTGCACATTTTTAAGAGGTTTTTGAGGCACCTATTGGCTTAATAGGTGGTTACAACCACCATGGACAAAAATTATTGCGAAAGGATGCATCTCTTGAGGAAATACATCGAATCAAGACACATTTTGAAGAGATACCAAGGCACCTTTTGGAGAATTATAAAAGAAGGAAGATTGAGACTTTGAAAGGGGTCCTGAAAGTACTGAGAAAGTTTTGAAAGTTCTAAAATTGGGGAGTTATTTAGAGAGATTTTCAGGCACAACATATTATCCTTTTTATTTTAGTTTTATATTGAGACTACTTTTGGTTTTAATTGAAACTTGTTTGGTTTGACAATGACCTCTACTTTTAAACTAAAGTGTGGTCTTATTTTCTCCATGAATTCTGAGTAGTTTTCTTTATCTTTCTTCTTAAAATGATAAGTAATTCGTGTTGGATGGAAGTTGTGGAGAGTATTGATCTTTAATGTTTGAAGAAGTTCCGATGATTTAAATCCATGTACTTAATTTACTTCTTGATTTGGTCAATCCAGATGTTAAACTTTGTTGTGAGAACATGTAAGAACTGGGATGGTATTGTCTCAGTCAACAATTGAAAAGAATCACATGAGGTTGTACGAATGAGAATGTAGTTCATATGATTGAGTGCAAATAAATAGGGAAATATTCATTGAAGGGTGTAGATGTTGAGGACTTTAAAGTGACAGGTTAAATCCCTCTACTTGGTTTATTATTTTAGGTTTTGATATGAGATGTTAGGCCCCAGGTGGAGGGAATCGAGGGAACTCTAGAGTGAGAACTAGTATCTTCCCTGCCTGGCCGGTCTTGAGAACTATTCAAACTTTAAATTAGCCAATGTTCTTTATAGCATCTCTAGTAAGGGTAAAGAATGTTTTTTATTTGGCACAACACAATTTGCATACTTTCACAACAGAATTCCTATACTTATTACTGATTCACTATAGATTAACCAATGTTCTTTATAGCATCTCTAGTAAGGGTAAAGAATATTATTGCTCCTATTTGGAACAACACAATATGCATACTTCGATAACAGAATTCATATACTTATTAGTGATTCGTGATAAGGAGGAAGATCTTTTCATATTTAGTGGTTTTCTTCTACAAAAACTCAAGTTATCTTTTTATGTTTGTTTTGTTTTTGTCAAAATATTAAAATTACAAAAAATGTTTAAACTTTGTTTACTACGAATACGTCTTCAGTTAAAATAATTGTCTTTTTAAAATAAGAAATTTTTCCAAAAGGTGCAAATTGCATATCTTCCTTGTGGGTTTGATATTCAGGTCTTAATAAAAAAGTCCTATATTTTTTTATAACAATAAGTATACTTGCTTAGTATCCCAATATATATAAATTAAAAGTTAAATTCTTATTTTTCTTCAAGGTCAAGTTTTTGTTTTGTTGCAACATAAGAAAATATAAGTTAAAAATATAATCAGAAGTATTATTATATTGTTGCACATAAGCAGTTTTAAGATCAATTTTTTGGCACCGTTGTCGGGGAAGTGAAGTGATAATTGTAAAGAATCTATTGATTTAAAAGCAATTTTCTATTTTTAGAAAGTCTTATTTAAACTTTAAGTTATTGTATTTTATTTTGTGTATGTTTAGTTTAATTTTATTTTTTGTTAATATATGCATATTTGAGGTTCTGAAGGACTAGTGCCCTACGATCCAGAATTAAAGAGAACTGTTAGAAAAGCCAAAAAAACCAAAAAAATTAAAAATCTTTAAAAATCTAAAAAAATTACAGAAATGGCAAACCAAAATGATCAAAATGCTAATACTCATCAAGAGTTAGACCTTTAAGAGATATTGTCAACCCTACTATATAAACTTCATTGTAGTATTCAAAAACCTAATGTAGTGGTTAATTCATTTAAGCTTAAACCTGCTATTATCCAAATGGTATCAAATAATCAGTTTTGGGGATTGATACACCTAAAATATATAGTGTTTTTAGACACATTTCTATATCTATTTTTGAGAGATTATGCTTTAATGGAAGGTATTTTTTTATTTTTCCTTGTAGATGCAGGTAAAAAGGGTGAAAAATGATTAGAGTGAGAAAGGATCAAATTTGGAGAAAAAAGGTGAAAAATGTGCAAAAGAGTTTTGGCACCTAGAGCCAGATTCGGCGCTTAAATGCCGGTTAAACAGAGAATGCCACGCCTAAGCATCAGAAGCCCCGCGCTTAAGCGCCAGTGGTAGTTATTGGACAAGTAAAATTGGTTTCTACAAAATTTGAAGAGGTTTTTGAGGAACCCATTGGCTTAATAGGTGATTATAACCACCATGGACAAAAATTATCATGAAAGGATGCATCTCTTGAGGAAATACATCGAATCTAGACATATTTTGAAGAGAAACCAATGCACCCTTTAGAAAATTATAAAAGAAAGAAGAGGGACTTAGAAAAGGGTCCTAAAAGTATTGAAAAGTTTTGAAAGTTCTCATTTGAGAAGTTAGTTCAGAGAGATTTTCAAGCACCACTTTTACTTTTATTTTATCCTTTTTGTTATTTTGGTGATTGTAAAGAGAAGAGAATCAAGGTAACTTCTAGAGTTTGGTGGAGGACTTGAGATAAGTTTTTATCTTTTTGTTTTGAGACTACTTTTTGTTTTAAATGAGACTTGTTGTTGGTTTGACAATGATTTCTTCTTTTAAACTAATGTGTGATTTTATTTTCTCCATGGATTCTGAGTAGTTTTCTTTATCTTTGTTCTTAAAATGATAAGTAATTAAGTTTTGGACGGATGTTTTTTAATGTATTGATCTTCAATGATGGAAGAAGTTGTGATGATTTAAATCCATGATCTTCATTTACTTCTTGATTTGGCCAACCAAGATGTTAAAATTTGTTCTGAGAACATGTAAGAACCGAGCTGGTATTGTCTTAGTCAATAAATGGAATGAATCATATGAGGTTGTATGAATGAGAATGTAGTTCATATGATTGAGTTCAAATAAATAGAGAAATATTCATTGAAGGGTGTAGAGTTAGAGGACTTTAAAGTGATAGGTTGTTCATATGATTGAGTGCAATAAATAGGGAAATATTCATTGAAGGGTGTAGAGTTAGAGGACTTTAAAGTGACAGGTTAACTGGTTTATTGTTTTAGGTTCTGATACGAGATGTTAGCCCCCAGGTGGAGAGAATCGAGGAAACTCTAGAGTGAGAGCTAGTATCTTCCCTACCTAGTCGGTCTTCAGAACTACTCAAACTTTAAATTTGTCAGTGTTTTTTATAGCATCTCTAGTAAGGGTAAAGAATATTATTGTTCGTATTTAGCACAACACAATTTGCATACTTCCACAACATAATTCCTATACTTATTACTGATTCATAACAAGAAGAAAGATATTTTCATATTTAGTGCTTTTCTTCTACAAAAACTCTAGTTATATTTTTAAATTGTTATTGTTCAGTCAAATATGAAAAATATAAAAAATATTTAAATTTTCATTAATGAAAAAATCATATTTAGCTTTGATAATTATCTTTATTAAAAATAGAAAATTTGTTGTTCAATAGTGCATTTTGCGTATTCTCCCAGTGGGTTCGATATTCAGGTCTTAGTCAAAAAGTCCTATATTACTTGATAACGATGCGTATACTTGCTTAGTATCCCAATATATATATATTAAAAGTAAAATTTTTATTTTTCTTCAGGATCAAGATTTTGGTTTTGTTGCAAAGTAAAGAAATATAAGTGAAATATAATCTGAACTATTGTTGTACTGTGCATATTAGCAGTATCCATGGATCAAGTTTTTGGCACCGTTGTCAGGGAGAAATTGATTTTAAAAGCAAATTTCTATTTTTAGAAGGTCTTATTTAAACTTTAAGTTATCTTATCTTATTTTATTTTGTTTATTTTATTTTATGTTAGTGTATGTGTAATTCAGGTTCTGAATGACTAGTGCCCTGCGATTCTAAATTAGAAAGAACTATTAGAAAAATCAAAAAAATTGAAAGAATTATAAATTTTGAAAAATACAAAAAAAATTACAGAAATGGCAGACCAAAATAATCAAAATGTTGAAATTCATCAAGCGTAGACCTTTAAGAAATTATGCCAACCCTACTGTAGATGAACTTCATTGTAGTATTCAAAAACATACTGTAGTGGCTAATTTATTTAAGCTTAAACCTATTATTATCCAAATGATATCAAATAATCCGTTTGGGGGATCACAACCTGAAGATCCAGATTTACATCTTGCCAATTTTCTAGAATTGTGCACTACATTTAAATACGATGGTGTATCAAATGATGTCATATGACTTAGGTTATTACCTTTGTCACTGAGAGATAAAGCTAAGATGTGGTTGAATTCGTTAACACCGTATCTATCAGAACTCGGGGTGACTTAGCACAAAAATTTTTTGCTGAATACTTTCCACCATAAGAAAATGTAAAGCTTAGAAAGGATATCACATCTTTTAATCAGTTTAAAGGGGAATCTATTTATGAAGCATGAGAATGATTTAAAGAACTCATAAGAAAGTGTCCACACCACGCTGTACCAGATTGGTTAATGAGTCAAACTTTTTATAATGAATTATTTGGATCTCTTAGTTCAATTATCAATGCCGTTGTTGGTGGTTCATTGATGTCAAAACCATTTCATGACGCTTATGCTTTAATTGAAGAAATGACTACCAATAATTTTCAATGGTCTTCTGAGAGGGTAAATCTTAAGAATTTAGCCAATATTCTTGAAACTGATGCATTTACCATGATAGCAAATCAAGTTGCTGTAATTTCAAGGAAGTTAAACCAATTTGGAATGAATTTTTCTCAACTAATTTCCATGATTGAAGAGAATTCATTAGGCCAAATGGTAGATTCTCAAGCATCATTAGAAACTTTGAATGCCATAAATAATAAGTACAATAACCCATATTCAAATTATTATAACCTAGGTTGGAAGAACCAACCCAACTTTAACTGGAATAACAATTCGGGTGGTATTAATCAGAAATGGGGGAACAACTAAGGAAACCCATTAGGAAACTGGAATAACCAAGGGAATAATAATTATAGATATACTTATCCTCCAAGTTTTGAAAAGTAATACATAGTTTAAGGAGAAGAAGTTGTCTATAGAAGAAGTGGTGTTACAAATGGGAAGTCAATTACAAAGTCAAGGAGCTACAATTAGAAATATTGAGAATCAACTTGGGCAACTAACAAATTCATTAAGTAATAGATCCCAAGGATAACTTCTTTGTAATATTGAATCAAATCTAAAAGTCCAAAATAAAGAACAAGTAAAATCTGTTCAACTTAGAAGCAGAAGAGAGTTGGAAGGTCGGGTTCAAAAAGATATAGAAGTTGAGAGAGAAGAATATGAAGAATTAAAAGAGGATGCTCCAAAAGATTCTGAAAGACTATTTCTCCACCAAAAATTAAATTGAAAAAACCAGCACCACCATTTTTTCAGAGACTTCGTCAGCAAAAGTTGGATAAACAATTATGAAAATTTATGAAAATATTTAAGAAGCTTACAATTAATATTCCATTTGTTGAAGCCTTAAAACAAATGCTGAGTTATGTAAAGATTATGAAGGATATTCTCAATAGGAAAATGATGTTTGAACATAATGAGACTGTTACACTTAGTGAGGAGTCTAGTGCGATAATTCAGAAGAAGCTTTCTGAAAAGCTTAAAGATCCTGGTAGCTTTAAAATTCCATGTGCAATAGGAGACGGATTTTATGGGAAACATTTATGTGATTTAGGTGCAAGCATTAACCTAATTCCATTATTAATATTTAAAAGATTGGGATTAGGAGAAATAACCCCTACTACTGTAACTCTGCAGTTAGCAGATTGTTCGATAAAATACCCTAAAGGAGTTATAAAAAATGTTCTAGTGAAAGTGGATCAATTTGTATCCATAGAATTCATATGGAAGAGAACTGCAGACCCAGGGATGATCCGCAAAGGAGAGTGAATCCTGTTATGAGAGAGGTTGTAAAAATAGAAATTTTAAAGTGGTTAGCTGTTGGAATTATCTACCCTATTTCAGATAGTGCATGGGCTAGTCCAATTCATTGTATTCCTAAGAAAGGAGGAGTAATTGTAACTGTAAATGAACATAATGAGTTAATACCTACTTGACAAGTTACAGGGTGGCGAATATGAATTGATCATAGAAAAATAAATCTTGCCACTAGGAAAGATCATTTTTCATTGCCCTTTCTAGATCAAATGCTGGATAGATTAGCTAGGCATAAATACTTTTATTTTTTGGATGGATATACTGGTTATCACCAAATTCAAATATCTTCTGAGGGCTAGAGAAAACAACATTTACCATTCCTTATGGCACTTTTGCTTTTAGAAGAATGCCCTTTGGTTTATGTAATGCCCCTGCTACATTTCAAAGATGTATGATGACAATTTTTTGTGATTTAATTGAAAAAGCGATTGAAGTATTCATGGATGGCTTTTCAGTAATTGGAACTTCATTTGACTCATGTTTAGAATATTTATCCAAAGTTCTTAAGCACTGTGAAGAAACAAATTTAGTCCTTAACTAGGTAAAATGTCAATTTATGGTAGCAGGAGCAATTATATTAGGACATCAAATATCATAAAATGGTATGGAAGTAGATCCTGCTAAAATTCAAGTGATCACTAATTTACCTTATCCAACAAAAATGTAAGGGAAATTAAGAGTTTTTATAGGACATGCTGGATTCACAGGACAATATATTAAAGACTTTACAAAGATTGCTAAGCCTTTACGCAATTTACTGAAGAGAGATGTAATTTTTAATTTTGATGAGGAATGCCTAAAAGCTTTTAAGTTATTAAAAGAAAAACTTCGCTGTACCAATACATAGTTTCACCAAATTGGGAAAAACCTTTTGAACTTATGTGTGATGCAAGTGATTATGATATTGGAGTTTTACCAAACTGGAAAAACCTTTTGAATTAATGTGTGATGCTAGTGATTATGCTATTGGAGCTGTTTTTGGACAAAGATATGATAAAATTTTTAAAGTTATTTACTATGCTAGTAAAACTCTTAATGAAACTCAAAAGCACTGAAAAAGAGTTATTAGAAATAGTATATGCTTTTAAAAAATTTAGATCATACTTAATTGGGACTCATTGTGTAGTGCATACAGATCATTCTGCTATTAAGTATTTAATGAAAAAGAAGGTTGCTAAACCTAGACTTATAAGATGGATTCTTCTTTCGTAAGAATTTAATTTTGTAATAGTAGATCGGAAGGGGAATGAAAATCAAATTGCTGATTATTTGTCTAGGCTTGAATTAGAAAAACTACTTTATTTTGAAAATAAAATTAATGAACATTTTCCAGATGAAAAATTATTCACTATTAATGAGTGGCGTGTTCCGTGGTATGCCGACATTATGAACTTTATTGTTAGTGATATTACACCCTATAGAATGACATACCAACAAAAGAGAAAATTTATTTCTAAAGCTAAGCTTATTTTTGGGATGACCCATTTTTATATAAACATGGAAAGGATCTGATTATTCGAAGATGTGTACCATTAGAAGAAACTTATGAGATTATCAAAAAATGTCATAATTCTGATTTTAGGGGACATTTTGGTGTTGATAAAACAACATACAAATTTTACAATCTAGATTTTATTGGCCTACAATTTTTAGAGATGTTAATGCTTATATCAAAACTTGTGATAGATGTCAAAGAGTATGCAATATTTCTAGAAAAAAATGAGATGCCCCTCAATTATATGCTAGAAGTTGAAATATTTGATGTTTGGGGATTAGATTTCATGGGACCATTTATACCATGTTTTGGAAATTTATATATTCTGTTAGCAGTGGACTATGTATCCAAATTGATAGAATTTGTTGCTTTACCTTGATGGGATGCTCAAAGTGTTGCAAAATTTTTGAAAATGAATATATTTTGTAGATTTGGGATGCCAAGAGTTATCATTACTGATGAGGAAAGTCATTTCAGAAATCCATAATGGAGAATTTATTAAAGAAATATCATATAAATCATAGAATTGCTACTGCTTATCATCCTCATTATTAAAGAAGTATCATATAAATCATAGGATTGCTACTACTTATTATCCTCAGACAAGTGGTTTGGCTGAATTATCCAATCAGAAAATTAAAAGAATTATGGAAAAATTATGAATCCAACAAAAATGGATTGGTTAGTTAAACTTGACTATGCTTTGTGGGCTTATAGGAATGAATCCAACTAAAATAGATTGGTCAGTCAAACTTGACTATGCTTTGCGGTCTTATAGGACTGCATACAGAACTCCTATAGGAATATCCCCATATAGGCTAATTTCGGGAAAAGCTTGTCACTTAAAAGTTGAACTTGAGCATAAGGAAGATTTGGTGATTAAAGAGTTAAATTATAACTTGAAAGATGCTGGCGAGAAAAGATTGTTACAATTAAATGAGCTTGAAGAGATACGGAATGAACCTTGTAAAAGTGCTAAAATTTATAAAGAAAAGATGAACATGTGGCATGATCGAAGGATTCTTATGAAAAATTTTCAGCAAGGGCAATAAGTTTTGCTATATAATTCAAGGTTAAGATCATTTCTAGGCAAACATAAGTCTAGGTAGATTGGCCCATTTATTGTGATTAAAGTTTATCCTTATGGAGCTGTGGTCATTAAAGATCATAAGTCTGAGAAAATCTTTAAAGTTAATGGACATAGACTAAAACCTTATTTTATAGGGGATCGACATAAATTTAATGATGGAATGATGTTGGGTCAACCAGAGTAATCACTGGTTACGTTGGGCTGTCGACGTAAAACCAGCACTTTGTGGGAGGCAACCCATAGTTATCAGTGTGTTTTTATTTTGATTGTTTATTGTTTTATGTGTGATTAAGAAAATTTGGGGTAGTATTTTTTGTACTATTATGTGTTAGTATTGATTTTAAGACTTTATTTAGTAATTTAGACATGTTAAAATGAGAATTTGGACGTTAAGTTCACTAGTGCAAAAATGTACACTGGCGCTTCCGACGATTAAGCGCGACAGTTTAAAAACATGTGCAAAATTAATATTCTAGAAGGAAAAATCACCTAGAAGTTTGCAAAAAGGCAGTTTCTAAACGTGTTTAGGAGTTATTGGAATGATTTAGGCCTATAAATAGAAGGGTTTAGTGAAGGAATTTCACCCCAGATCATTTCTAGCCCTAAAAGTCTAAGAGGGAGATAGATTTTAAGATGATGTCTTCATGGAAGATGGATTTGAAGAAGAAGGAGGAGACCATGAGGAAGAAATTCATTAGTCAAAGTGCACAAGAGATGTATAACGGTTTCTTACCGTTAGTATTGACGGGATATCAGAGAAAATCAACAAAATTGAAAATTCCATGTCTGTACTGGAGACTAAGGTATTGGAGATTCATGCACAACATGTCTGTACTAAAGATTAAAGTATTGGAGATTCATGCACATCTTGAGCATATTGGATGGCAATTGAAAATGTAATTTAGCCACACTAGTTTTATAAAGGAAGCGTATAAGGAGATGTTTCTTAAGCAAAAAGTGGATTGAATAAGATTGCATTAGTGCACGTCGCCACAGTCCGTTTTATCAACTTTATATTCCAGTTGCCCCAGGAGAGACTAATGAAAGACCTGAATTTGTTCCTTCTTGAAGAATGGAATTAAGTTCTATGTTTGAAGTTATGTTTTTGTGTTTTTAAAGTCGTTGTATGTAAGTTTTTTAGTGTTTAAGACTTGCTTTTAGTGTTTGTGTTACTTAGGTGTTTAACTGTGAAAGATTGTTATGTGTTTGTATTTAGGAAAATTTTCTCATCCAAGACTATTTGGAATGAGAACTAAGTGTTTATATGTATTTGTACTCGTTTGGGAATTAATATAAGTTTGTTTGTGTGAAATTTTGTGTTGTTTTAGCCTCGAATTGAAATAGTTATTAAAGGAGAATTTTGAGATAAAGGAGAGTTACTGGAAGTTGAAAATAGTCATTTAAGTGCTGTGAGACCATTTAGGGGTGATTTACTTAGGCAAATAATGCATTTTACTTTACTTTGAAAATTTTGAAAATCGTGCAATGGCGCCTAAGCGCCACATCTTGCGCTTAAGCGCGAGCAAACCTGAGATGCTTGCGCCTAAGCGCCACTTACCCGCGCTTAAGTGCCGGTTCACGAAAACCAGTTTGCGAATGGTTAAAAGTGAATTTTTGAGCAAAAAATCACCATTTTTAACGCCACTGTCACCTTCTTCCTCTAGAGTTTATGATTTTTGAGGGCTAGGGCATATCTAAAGTGAAGATTTCTTGGTGGAATCAAGTGAAATTTGCTAGATCCATGTTCTTTGAGGTAAGAGCTTTACTTCTATGTAAAAATTTTGGATTTTCACCATTTATTTTGAGCACATTTGGAGAGATTCAAAAATTCCCTATTCATGGTAAAAAATGAGGAAAAATCTATGGAAATTGCATGGGAAGTTTAGTTTATGCTTTTGGAAGTTTAGTTTAGTGATTTAAACTTGATTTTTGAAGTTATTGTTGGAATTTATCAAATTTGGTAGAATGACACAAAGAATGAAGAGGAGCAAAGGCAAAGCCCCTTTTGATTTGAGTAAATTTGTTAGTTCAAAAGCTCAAGATCGGTATAGTGATGCGTTGCAATCACACAAACTGATTCAAGAGCTATGTTTTAGAAATCCGGGTGGAGACGTGGAAGATTTAATTATTCGCCAAAAGTGGGAACAATTCTGTTGTTTCTCTACTGTGGCAATTATATTTGCTGTGAGGGAGTTCTATGCAAATCTCTCTAAAGCTGAAGAAAATTGAGTCATTGTTTGGGGGAAGTTGGATCTTTTCGCTAGAGGTAATCAACTTATTTTACCATTTACCACCGGATTCATTATGTTTTTATACAAATTATAGTCCTACTGAAGCGGAATTAGATGAAATTATTTCTCACTTGACTGTTGGGAGAGGACTTTGGAAGATAACTAATGAAAGGAAAGTTAACTTCCCAACTTTAAAGTTATGTGCACCTTCAAAGGCCTGACACTATTTCATTTTTGCTCGTCTGCTTCCGACCAATCATCTCAGTGAAGTGACCTGAGAAAGAGCGACGTTGAACTAGTGTATTCAAGAGGGAAAGCTCATCAACATTGGAGCTTTGATCTGTCATACTATCATCAGTTCTGCTATAGCTGTTACAACTGTATGTCTATGATTTTCTTTCTTGATCTTTTCTTTATGTGAGTAGGTTGGAGTTAAATATGATAGTTGGGAGGAAGAGTTATTACCTCTAAAGCCCATCACTAAGTTGAATGTAAAGACTTATTATTAGCATTCAATTTTTGGCTGGAGAGGAGGATTTTCCAGAAGCTATGGAATGGAGACGTCTGCTGCTTCTACCTCTGCTGCTTGTATAATAGGTGAAAGAGTGATTATGAAGAGAAATTCCACTCATCTTTGTAGAGCCTGATTAGAGGTGACCCAAGAGTGCAATTTCCACCATATCCTCAATATCCTGATTATGAGCATGCAGAAAAGTGGTATAGTGGTGATTCTAAGGATGAGGAGTAGGATTGAGATATTTTTATGTTTATTTATGTTGAAGGCTATGTGAAGTAGTACTGTTACATTTGTTTTGTGTTGATTTGGACTATGCACTATGTTATTTTTGGGACCTTTCATATTGTTATTGTGATGTTGTGTTTTGTCAGTGGCCTATTTTAACATTCTAGGGTAGTAACTATTGATGTGTGTTTAATACTATTTTAGTTAGGTTAGGATTGAACTTGATTCTATGTTTTTGAAAAGTTTAAAAATGTAGCTAACAAAAATCTTAAATTTAAATTCTTGAAACTGCTACCCTGTATTTTTCTTTTATCATGTTAGTTAGTTTGTTTTTATGCTGAAATCATGAAATAAAGTTAGTGTGTTAGTTTAATTTTATGTTTATACCCACTGCTTAGAAGTCTATTGAATCTCAACATGTTAAATTGAAATGAAAATATAGAAAATTCGATCAAAAATTAATTTTAATACTGTTTGTAGTTTTATACTTGTATAATTAGGGTTTAAAAAGTTCATGTTAGTATGTTATTTTAAATTTTCATTCCTACTTATATATATCTGATGCTAAACTTTTTAATCTATTAAAAATTTAAGTTTGGGGGGATGAAAAATATTTTCAAAATTGGAATTTTATTTGTTCTTAAATGTGCTACAAGTGAATTTGATTTGAAAAGAAAAAAATTGATTGTGTATATGAAGTTATATTAGGAAAGTAAAATTTGATTTTAGAAATGAGTAAGAAAATTTAGTTAAAATTTTTAGTAATGAAGAAATATAAAAGTTTTTAATGTAGAAAATGATTAATATAAATAACTATCTTTAGTAAGAAACATTGTATTTTTTAAAATTTTGAAGTAAAATTTGATTTTAGAAATGATTAAGAAAATTTAGTTAAAATTTTAAGTAATGAAGAAAAACTTTAAGTTAAAAATTTTTAGATAGAAATGAGTAAAAAAATTTAGTTAAAATTTTAAGTAATGAAGAAAAACTTTAAGTTAAAAATTTTTAGTATAGAAAAAATGATTTTAATTCAAGTAACTATCATTAATAAGAAAAATTGTATTTTTGAAAAATTTAGATAATTTAGAATTTTATTTTTAATACATAAATTTCTTTTATTAAAATAATTTTCAAAACAATTATTATATTTATGAGTAAAAGACTTATCTTAAGACTTTGCTTTAGGAAAGGAGAACTGGAATTTAAAATTATTAAAGGCTTATCCAGGTATAGTAATCCCTGCCTGAAAAATAAAAGAAAAAAGGAAAGAAAAGAAAAACAAAAGAAGAAAAGAGAAAGAAAAGAAAAAGAAAAAGAAAAAGAAAAAGAGAAAAAAATTAGGAAGGAGAAGCTTGAGGTTNGAGTAAAAGAGTTATATCAAGACTTTGCTTTAGGAAAGGAGAAGTGGAATTTAAAATTATTAAAGGCTTATCCAGGTATAGTAATCCCTGCCTGAAAAATAAAAGAAAAAAGGAAAGAAAAGAAAAAAAAAGAAGAAAAGAGAAAGAAAAGAAAAAGAAAAAGAAAAAGAAAAAGAAAAAGAGAAAAAAATTAGGAAGGAGAAGCTTGAGGTTTAGTGCCTAATCAAAAATTTGTTTTACATTTGATCTTTTTAAATTATAAGTCTTAAGAAACTCTTAAGCTTATAGATATAATTTAATAAGTAAAATTATTTTTAATGAATGAAAATTTTTAAGTGGAGATAATAAAAGAACTAAATTCTAAATTTGGAAAATCCACAATATACTTTTGAATTAGATAGAAACTCATATTTTCATCTTTCTTAACTTTAAGAATTTCTAAACTTTAAGTTGGTCTCATTTACTAATAATTTTTCTAAATTAGACTGCTATATTTCTAAATCAAAATTTTAGTAACTCCTAAAGAAACTCCTAAATTGGACTACTATATTTCTACATCAAAATTTTAGTAACTTCTAAAGAAACTCATATACATTATCTACTTATGTTGGTTTTTAAAGATTTAAAGGTAAATTTGGACCCCAATATTTCTGAATCTAATTTTTAGTAACTCCTAAAAAAACTCATATACATATGATACATATTTAGTTTTTAATGATTGAAGTGTCACTTGAGGAAAAGTAACATTTTAAGTTTGGGAGATTTTGANCAAATTTTTAGTAACTCCTAAAAAAACTCATATACATATAATACATATTTAGTTTTTAAGATTGAAGTGTCACTCGAGGAAAAGTAACATTTTAAGTTTGGGGGATTTTGATACGCCTAAAATATATAGTGCTTTTAGATACATTTTTATATCTATCTTTTAGATATTGCACTTTAATGGAAGGTATTATTGTATTTTTCTTGCAAATATAGGTAAAAAGGGAGAAAAATGCTTAAAGGAGAGAAAAAGAATAAAATTTGGAGCAAAAAGGTGAAAAATGTGCAAAAGAGTTTTGGCCCCTAAGCGCCAGATCCGGCGCTAAGGCACCAATTAAACAGAGAAGGCCACGCCTAAGTGCCAAACGCCCCACGCTTAAGTGCCAATGGCGGTTATTGGACGAGTAAATTTGGTTTCTACAAAAGTTTAAGAGGTTTTTGAGGCACTAATTGGCTTAATAGGTGGTTATAACCACCATGGACAAAAATTATCACAAAAGGATGCAACTCTTGGGGAAATACATCAAATCTAGACATATTTGAAGGGAAACCAAGGAACCTTTTGGAAAATTATAAAAGAAAGAAGAGAGGACTTAAAAAAGGGTCCTGAAATTGTTGGAAAGTCTTGAGAGTTTTAATTTTGGGAGTTAGTTCGGAGAGATTTTCAGGCACCACTTTTACTTTTATTTTATCCTTTTTGTTATTCCTCATTTGGGGAGTTAGTTTGGAGAGATTTTCAGGCACTACTTTTACTTTTATTTTATCCTTTTTGTTATTTTATTTTGAGTGGATTGTCAAGAGAAGAGAATCAAAGGAACTTAAAGAGTTTGGTGGAGACTTGAGATAAGTTTTTATCTTTTTTTTAGAGTACTTTTGGTTTAAATTGGGACTTGTTGTTGGTTTGACAATGATTTCTTCTTTTAAACTAAAGTGTGGTTATGTTTTATTCATGGATTCTGAGTAGTTTTCTTTATCTTTCTTTTTAAAATGATAAGTAATTATATTTTGGATGGAAGTTGTAGAAAGTATTGATCTTCAATGATGGAAGAAATTATGATGATTTAAATCCATGCACTTAATTTACTTCTTGATTTGGTCAATCCAAATGTTAAAAATTGTTTTGAGAAAATGTAAGAACCGAGCTGGTATTGCCTCAGTCAATAATTGAAAAGAATCGCATGAGGTTGTATGAATGAGAATGTAGTTCATATGATTGAGTTCAAATAAATAGGGAATTACTCACTGAAGGGTGTAGAGTTAGAGGATTTTAAAGTGACAGGTTAAAGCCCCCAACTTGGTTTATTGTTTTGTTTTTGATACGAGATGTTAGCCCTCAGGTGGAGGGAATCGAGGGAACTCTAGAGTGAGTGCTAGTATCTTCCAATGTTAGCCCCCAAGTGGAGGGAATCAAAGGAACTCTAGAGTGAGAGCTAGTATCTTTCCTGCCTAGCCGGTCTTCAGAACTATTCAAACTTAACTCTGGAGTGAGAGCTAGTATCTTCCCTGCCTAGCCGGTCTTCAGAACTATTCAAACTTTGCTCTAGAGTGAGAGCTAGTATCTTCCCTGCCTAGCCGGTCTTCAGAACTATTCAAACTTTAAGGAGGGAATCGAGGGAACTTTAGAGTGAGAGCTAGTATCTTCCCTACCTAGCTGGTCTTCAGAACTATTCAAACTTTAAATTAGTCAATGTTCCTTATAGCATCTCTAGTAAGGGTAAAGAATATTATTGTTCCTATTTGGCACAACAAAATTTGCATAATTCCATAACAGAATTCCTATAATTATTACTGATTCATAACAAGAAGAAAGATATTTTCATATTTAGTGCTTTTCTTCTACAAAAACTCTAGTTATAATTTTAAATTGTTATTGTTCTATCAAAATATTGAAAGTACCAATAATATTTAAATTTTCATTACTGTAAAAATCATATTTATTTTAGATATTTATCTTTTTATTAAAAATATAAAGTTTGTTGTTCAATAGTGCATATTGCGTTTTCTCCCTGTGGGTTCGATATTCAGGTCCTAATCAAAAGGTCCTACATTAATTGATAATGATATGTTTACTTGCATAGTATCCCAATATACATAAATTAGAAGTTAAATTCTTATTTTTCTTCAGGATCAAGTTTTCGGTTTTATTGCAAAGTAAGGAGATATAAGTGAAATATAATCTAAATTTTTTTTGTACTGTGCATATTAGTAGTATCAACGGATCAAGTTTTTGGCACCGTTGCCGGGGAGAAATTGTTTTAAAAAGCAAATTTATATTTTTAGAAAGTCTTACTTAAACTTTAAGTTAACTTATCTTATCTTATCTTATTTATTTTATTCTATTTTATTTTATTTTATTTATTTTATTTTATTTATTTTATTTTATTTCATGTTTATGTATGCGTAATTTAGGTTCTGAATGACTAGTGCCCTACTATTCTGAATTAGAAAAAACTACTAGAAAAATCAAAAAAACCAAAAAAAATTATAAGTTTTGAAAAATCCAAAAAAATTACAGAAATGACAGACCAAAATAATCAAAATGCTGAAATTCATCAAGAGTTTAGACCTTTAAGAGATTATGTCAACCCTACTTTAGATGAACTTCATTGTAGTATTCAAAAACCTACTGTAGTGGCTAATTCATTTGAGCTTAAACCTACTATTATCCAAATGGTATCAAATAATCAGTTTGGGGGATCACCAACTGAAGATCCAAATTTACATCTTGCCAATTTTCTAAAANAATCAAGCTGCTGCAATTTCAAGGAAGTTAGACCAATTTGGAATGAATTTTTCTCAACCAATTTCCGTGATTGAAGAGAATCCATTAGGCCAAATGGTAGTTTATCAAGCATCATTAGAAACTTTGAATGCCATAAATAATTAGCAGGATAAACCATATTCAAATTATTATAACCCAGGTTGGAAGAACCATCCCAACTTTAACTGGAATAACAATTCGGGTGGTAATAATCAGCAATGGGGGAACAACCAAGAAAACTCATTTAGAAACTAGAACAACCAAGGAAATAATAATTATATATCTACTTATCCTTCAGGTATCAATAATAATACATAGTTTAAGGAGAAGAAGTTGTCTATAGAAGAAGTGGTGTTACAAATGGGAAATCAATTACAAAGTCAAGGAGCTATAATTAGAAATATCAAGAACCAACTTGGGTAAATAGCAAATTCATTAAGTAATAGATCCCAAGGAACACTTCCTAGTAATACTCAATCAAATCCAAAAGACCAGAATAAAGAGCAAGTAAATTCCGTTCAGCTTAGAAGCGGAAGAGAGTTGGAAGGTAGGGTTCAAAAATAAATTGAAGAAGAGAGAGAAGAAATTGAGGAATCAAGGGAGGACACTCCAAAATATTCTGAAAGACTTATTTCTTTGCTAAAATTTGATTTAGAAAAACCACCCCATCCATTTCCTCAGAGACTTCGTCAGCAGAAGTTGGATAAGCATTTTTCAAAATTTCTGAAAAATATTTTAGAAGCTTACAATTAATATTCCATTTGCTGAAGCCTTAGAACAAATGCTAAGCTAAAGTTTATGAAGGATATTCTCAATAGGAAAAAAAAGTTTGAAGATAATGAGATCGTTGTACTTAGTAAGGAGTGCAGTGCTATAATTCAAAAATTGCTTCTTGAAAAGCTTAAAGATCCTGGTAGCAATACAACTCCATGTGCAATAGGAGACAAATTTTATGGGAAAGCTTTATGTGATTTAGGTGCAAGCATTAACCTTATGTCATTATAAATATTCAAAAGATTGGGATTCAAAGAAATAACTCCTACTACTGTAACTCTGTAGCTAGCAAATCGTTCGATAACATACCCTAAAGGAGTTATATAAGATTTCCTAGTGAAAGTAGATCAATCTATCTTTCCTATTGATTTCATTGTGTTAGATATGGAGGAAGATAAAGAGATACCTATCATTTGGGGAGACCTATCCTAGCCATAGAAAGAGAAATGATAGATGTGCAGAAAAGGGAATTAACAATGTGCGTCAATGATCAAACTGTTACTTTCAATTTTTCAAGATCAATGAAATATCCTGCTAAAGGTAAAGATGGTGAATTTTATAGGATGGATGTTATAAGATATCTAAGTGAATGCCATTTCAAAACAATTTATGAAGAAAAATCTGAAGAAAAAGATTTGGAACACGAGCAAGAAGAGGAATTAGATTGATATGAAGAACTTTTTAAGGAAGATTCAAACTATGTTCGTGAAAGTTTTGAAATTTTGGACTCGATAGACAAAGATAAATCATTTTGTCCATCAATTGAAAAACCTCCAGGACTTGAGTTGAAGTTACTTCTTGAACATTTAAAATATACCTTTTTAGGAGATTCCTCTACTTTACCAGTTATAATTTCCTCAAAATTAATGATGGAAGAAGGAGAAAGGTTGATGAAAATTTTGAAAAATTTTAAGAAAGTCTTTGGATGGACAATTCCTGATATTAAAGAAATCAGTCCTTCAATTTGTATGCATAGAATTCATATGGAAAAGAACTGCAAACCCAAGGTCGATCCTCAAAGGAGACTGAATCCTATTATGTCAGAAGTTGTTAAGAAAGAAATTTTAAAGTGGTTAGATGCTGGAATTATCACCCTTATTTCAGATAGTGCATGGGTTAGTCCAATTGACTTCGTTCCTAAAAAAGGAGGAGTAACTTTAACTATGAATGAACATAACAAATTTATACATACTATACAAGTTACATGGTGGCGAATATGTATTAATCATAGAAAATTAAATCTTGCAACTAGGAAAGATCATTTTCCATTATCCTTTCTAGATCAAATGTTGGATAGACTAGCCAAACATAAATACTTTTGTTCTCTTGATGGATATACTGATTATAACCAAATTTAAATATCTTCTAAGGATCAAAAGAAAACAACTTTTATCAGTCTTTATGGTACTTTTGCTTTTAGAAGGATGCCCTTTGGTTTATGTAATGCCCATGCTACATTTCAAATATGCATGATGACAATTTTTTGTGATTTAATTAAAAAAGGGATTGAAGTATTTATGGATGATTTTTTAGTATTTGGATTTTCTTTTGAATCTTGTTTAAAACATTTATCTATAGTTCTTAAGTGCAGTGAAGAAACAAATTTAGTCCTTAATTGGGAGAAAATGCCAATTTATGGTAGCAGAAGGAGCTGTATTAGGTCACAAAAACAACTCATTGTGTAGTGCATACTGATCATTCTGCTATTAAATACTCAATGAAGAAGAAGGATGCTAAACCTGGACTTCTAATATGGATTCTTCTTTTGTAAGAATTTGATTTTGAAATAGTAGATCGAAAAGGGATTGAAATTAAATTAGTGGTCAAGGCTTGAGTTAGAAAAATGACTATGCTTTTAAAAAGAAATTAATGAACATTTTCAAGATGAAAGTTTGTTCACTATTATTGAGTGGCGTGTTCCGTGTTATGCCGACACTGTGAACTTTTTTGTTAGTGATATTATACTGTATGGAATGACATACCAAAAGAAGAGGAAATTTATTTCTAATGCTAAGACTTATATTTGGGATGACCCATTTTTATATAAATAAGGAAAGGATATGATTAATCGAAGATGTGTACAATTAGAAGAAACTTATGAGATTGTCCAAAAATGTCATAATTATGATTTTAGGAGACATTTTGGTGTTGATAAAATAACATACAAAATTTTACGATCTGGATTTTATTGGCCTACAATTTTTAGAGATGTTAATGCTTATATCAAAACTTGTGATAAAGATCAAAGAGTTGCAATATCCTTCTAGAAGAAATGAGATGCCCCTCAATTATATGCTAGAAGTTGAAATATTTGATGTAGGCAATATTTCTAGGAGAAATGAGATGCCCCTCAATTATATGCTAGAAGTTGAAATATTTGATGTTTGGATTAAGATTTCATGGGCCCATTTATACCATCTTTCAAAAATTTATATATTTTGTAAATAGTGTACTATGTATCCAAATGGATAGTAGATATGGCTTTACCTTGATGTGAAGCTCAAAGTGGTGCAATATTTTTGAAAACGAATATATTTTATAGATTGCGAATGCTAAGAGTTATCATTACTAATGGGGGAAGTCATTTCATAAATGCCATAATAGGGAAATTATTAAAGAAATATCATATAAATCATAGCATTGCTACTGCTTATCATCCTTAGACAAGTGGTTTGGCTGAATTATCCAATTGAGAGATTAAAAGAATTATGGAAAAATCTGTGAATCCAACAAAAATGGATTGGTCAATCAAACTTGATTATGCTTTGTGGGCTTATAGGACTGTCTACAAAACTCCTATAGAAATTCCCCATATAGGCTAATATTTGGGAAAGCTTGTCACCTACTAGTTGAACATAAGCATAAAGCATATTGGGTGATTAAAGAGTTCAATTATAATTTGAAAGATACTGATGAGAAAAGATTATTTCAATTAAATGAGCTTGAAGAGATAAGGAATGAATCTTATGAGAGTGCCAAGGTTTATAAAGAAAAGATGAAGATGTGGCATGATCGAAGGATTCTTACTAAAAATTTTCAACTAGGGCAACAAGTTATGTTATATAATGCAAGGTTAATATTATTTCTAGGTAAACTTAAGTCTAGGTGGATGGGCCCATTTGTTGTGATAAAAGTTTATCCTTGTGGAGCTTTGGATATTAAGGATCCTAGATCTGAGAAAATATCTAAAGTTAATGGACATTGACTGAAACCTTATTTTATAGGAGGTCAGCATAAAATTAATGATGGAATGATGTTGGGTCAACTAAAATAAGCACTGGTTACGTCGGGCTGACGACGTAAAACCAAGTGCTTTGTGCGAAGCAACCCATTGTTATAAGAGTGCTTTTATTTTGATTGTTGTTTTGTGTGTGATTAAGAAAACTTATAGTATTTTGTTGATCTCATTTTTGGTTGAGGTTTAGTTTTTCCTCTTTAGTAGCCTAAAGTCTAGCCATAGGACTTTTTCTGTTGACTATTCCTAGAAAACTAGACATGGAAACCTCACCATTAGAAATTCCAAACCCTTCTCCACTCAACTTGAAGTTCCACATATTGCTCTCAACCTCTAAATACTTAGTAGGTGGGCGTCCATTGGTGACCACTCAAGATGAGTCTCCCTTAGGATTGTTGGACCTTAGGGTTGATCTTGGGTGTTGGTCTGGACAAGATGAGTCACCCTTAGGAATGCTGGACCTTAGGGTTGACCTTAGGTGTTGGTCTGGAGCTAAGACATTCACTACACTCACTACACTTATCTGCACCCACATTCACTCACAACCCTGAACTCAAATTTCTAGCTTAGATCCCTTGATCTTTTTGGATACTCATGTAGATGGTCCCCTAAACCTACTAGCCCTAGGGCTATGGTTTAGCTAAGACCACTATGTAGAGGACCCAAAATGGGTTTTCTTTGGTCCATGGCTTATTGGTGATGATTGGTACCTCAACTCTACCAAAATACCCATCTTGGCCTTTTACCCCTAAAACACCCCCTAATTACCAAAATACCCCTGTTGGGCTCAAAATCCCAAAAATTCCAATCCTAAACTCAAATTCACTTTTGATATGACCAAAATAAACCAAATCCAAGGTCAATTGATCCATGATTTGAGCCCAATTTTGATTTGGGTTAAAACCCCAATTTTGACCATATGACTTAATCTCACCAAATTGAACCCATAGCCTAGTCAATTAGCTAATTAAAATTGATAAAATCTTTATAACATTTCTATACATCAAAATCAACCATCAATTGACCTTGGTGAAGCCTCAAATCCATTTGAATTTAAAATTCCTATACATCAAAATCAACCATCGATTGGCATTGGTGAAGCCTCAAATCCATTTGATTTTGAACTAAATCCAAAATTCCCAAATTTAGCCCCAAATTGACTAAGTCCCTAAATTTCACCCAATTGATTGACTTAACTTCCAAATTGGCATCCAATTCATGTT
>JXCR01135080.1:5467-15722 GCA_002079205.1 Phalaenopsis hybrid cultivar
CTGCGCCAACTCAAGAAATTGGAAAATGAGGTACAAAATGTCATGAATTCGATTAATAATATCTCTGATTTCTTCGATCATCTAGACTGGAGGATAAAGGAACATTTCGAGCACTCTGGACATTTGGAAGATAGCTTGATATGACTAATGAGGAGGATGAAGTTAATAGAAAAGGATTCTACTGAAGAATTTCCATTTCGACCATTCTACAACCTCTTCGTTCATGTGCAATCAATCGGTGATCTCAGAGGAGAATCGAGTACCGAATCTGAAGATTAGTAGATTTATATTACTACTTATCTGTATATCTATGTATTTTCTTTTGAACTTTATATTTGCTTTGCTTTAGGATTATGCTTTCAGGTCTCTGTATAGTTGAGACTAAGCATAGGATGTTTTGTTTTCAGCATTTTCAGTGTTGTGGCTTGGATTGCGAAGCTGAATTAATGTATTGAGGTTGAGAAAATACCAAACATAGGTGTGTTATGTAACGTACATTGTACCCCTTAGAATTAATATATAAATGTGATGTTTTGCGTTGTGAAAGTTTATATGTGCTAAGTACATCATTTAGTCACTTAAAAATTATGTCTATAATGATTAAAAAGATGTCGTTAAGGCTTGAAATTGATCAAAATCGCAAAAATCCAGAATTTGGACAAAATTAATAGATCCCGCTGACTGCGACCTCGATGTCGCCGACGGAAAGATTTTCCCGTGACTTAGGATTTTAATTCCAATTGAGAGCACCGACGGCGCCATCGACCCCGCTGACGGTGAGCTCACGAAAAACACCTTTAACCGTGATTTTGACCAGTCAACCGCCACTATTCATCATCCNCGACTGCGCCCTCGACGTCGCCGACGGCGAGATTTTCCCGTGACTTAGGATTTTAATTCCAATTGAGAGCACCGACGGCGCCATCGACCTCGCTGACGGTGAGCTCACGAAAAACACCTTTAACCGTGATTTTGACCAGTCAACCGCCACTATTCATCATCCCCTTCCTCCAAAATATGTCATTTTCAACGTAGGGCTTGAAAAATCTTGGGCTGGGAGGTGATTACAAGGCTTTTTAACACCGGATTTGATCATCTTTAGGTAAGAGCTTCACTCTAAGCTAAAAATATTTGATTTTCACCATAGATTTCTTCCACATTGAGGAGATCCAAAAAATTTTTAGAATGTAAAGAAAATTTGGGAAGAAATTCATGGATCTTAATGTTAAACTCTTAGAATTACTATTGGAAGCCATGATTTGNCGCATTATGGGCTTACAGGACTGCTTAAAAACTTCTATTGGAATGACTCCTTACAGACTGATTTTTGGAAAAACTTATCACTTACTAGTAGAATTGGAGCATAAAGCATATTGGGTGATTAAATAATTCAATTATAATTTGAAAGATGCTGGTAAGAAGAGATTGTTACAATTAAATGAGTTAGAAGAATTAAGAAATGAATCTTATGATAACGACAGAATTTATAAGGTGAAACTAAAGTTATGGATTAAAGATTTCAATTATAATTTGAAAGATGCTGGTAAGAAGAGATTGTTACAATTAAATGAATTGGAAGAGGAAATGAATCTTATGATAACGATAGAATTTATAAGGAGAAACTAAAGTTATGGCATGATCAATCTTATGATAATGATAGAATTTATAAGGAAAAGCTAAAGTTATGGCATGATCGAAAGATTAATATGCTGGTAAGAAGAGATTGTTACAATTAAATGAATTGGAAGAATTAAGAAATGAATCTTATTTGGTAAGAAGAGATTGTTACAAATAAATGAATTGGAAGAATTAAGAAATGAGTCTTATGATAACGACAGAATTTATAAGGAAAAAATTAAAGTTATGGCATGATCGGAAGATTAACCAGAAGAACTTTGAATTAAATGAATTGGAAGAATTAAGAAATGAGTCTTATTATAACAACTTAAGAAGAGATTGTTACAATTAAATGAATTGGAAGAATTAAGAAATGAATCTTATGATAATGTAGAATTTATAAGGAAAAATTAAAGTTATGGCATGATCGGAAGATTAACCAGAAGAAATTTAAACCAGGACAAGAGAATTTATAAGGAAAAAATTAAAGTTATGGCATGATCGGAAGATTAACCAGAAGAACTTTGAATTAAATGAATTGGAAGAATTAAGAAATGAGTCTTATTATAACAACTTAAGAAGAGATTGTTACAATTAAATGAATTGGAAGAATTAAGAAATGAATCTTATGATAATGTAGAATTTATAAGAAAAAATTAAAGTTATGGCATGATCGGAAGATTAACCAAAATAACTTTGAACCAAGACAAGAAGTTTTGCTTTACAACACTAGGCTGAAGTTATTTCTTGGAAAATTGAAGTCTTGTTGGTTAGGACCCTTTACTGTGACTCAAGTTTATACTTACGGAGATGTTGAAATTGAAGATCGGAAGGAAATAGATTTAAATTAAATGGACACAGATTAAAACCATATTATGAGGGTAAAAGACCAAATGAGAAATAGATTTAAAGTAAATGGACACAGATTAAAACAATATTTTGATAAAAGACCAAATTTTAAAGAGCTTTTGATGATCAATCAACCTCAATAACACCTGAATAGGTCAGGCTGACGACGTTAAACCAAGAACTTTATGTGAGGCAACCCATGTTTATCTTTATTTTTATCACGATTATAGTAGTTTTTATTTGAAATTAATGTTATTTTGTGGTAGTATTAAACTCTACTACTCTTATTTACCCTTGAAACATCTTAAAAATTGGATCCAAGAANCTTTTAATGATCAATCAACCTTAATAACACCTGAATAGGTCAGGCTGACGACGTTAAACCAAGAACTTTATGTGAGGCAACCCATGTTTATCTTTATTTTTATCACGATTATAGTACTTTTTATTTGAAATTATCGTTATTTTGGGGTAGTATTAAACTCTACTACTCTTATTTACCCTTGAAACATCTTAAAAATTGGATCCAAGAAGAAAAATTGCAATGCATTCGGACCAGAGCTAAATTGTGAAAATTTTGCCTTAGGTGCTGACAGCGCCCTCGATGCCGCCGATGGTGGTTTTTTCCTGAGAGTCCAAACAAAATTAATACAGAGGCTTGCCGACGGTGCCATCGACACCGCCGAAGGCGAGACCGGCGACTTGGCGGTTATGTGGGTTCAAATGGCGATTTTTGGGCGGGAATTGTCTTTTTTAAACTAAAAAATTTGATTTCTAGTTCATAATTTCCCTCAAAAAATGAAGTGAACTCCACCAATTTCATTCCTATGGCGTCCAATTCNCGAGGATTCGTGAATCACAGATTGAATAATCTCACGATGGATATTGAAGAAACGATAGTGCGGCGAAGATGGGAAGTGTTGTGCTACACTACTTTCACCATCGTGGTTCCTGTGGTGAAAGAATTTTATGCAAATTTGCATGGAATCAACCAAGGAGTTGTTTATGTGCAAGGANTGTCCAATTCCCCTGATAATCCCAGAATGCTAGTTTTCAATCGGCGAAAGTTTATTAGTGCGGAAGCGCAGCGAATCTTCAACAAGTTGCTGATGAAAAAAAAATAATCAAAGAATGAGGATTCCTGAATCACAGATTGAATAATCTCACGATGAATATTGAAGAAATGATAGTGCGGAGAAGATGGGAAGTGTTGTGCTACACTATTGCCACCATCGTGGTTCCTGTGGTGAAAGAATTTTACGCAAATTTGCATGGAATCAACCAAGGAGTTGTTTATGTGCAAGGAAGATGGATCACTTTCACTCCTGCATGAATCAACGAATTATATATGATAGAGAATGTTTCTGTCTACCACTATTCCAATTTCATCCCAACGAGAAACCAGATGAATGAGATTTACCAATATTTAACGGATGAAACTGACAACTGGGAAACAAGAGAAAACGGGTATGTTAGTTTTTCTGCAACACTCATAATCCCGTTTCAAAATATTGGCACGTTTCATTTCTGTGAAACTGTTACCGACAATGAAGATCGGTAAAGTTTCTAAAGAAAGTGTCATTTTGAATTACTACATCCAAAGGGGACTCCCAATCGACATTGTATCTATAATTGTGAACTCAGTTTTGGGCCTGATCGTTCATGGATCAACCTATGGGCTTGGACACCCCTCCACAATTTTCTCACTTTGCAGTCAGTTCCAAGTGTCCTATAAAAATTGGGAAAAGGTATTGCTACCATGAAAGCCTTTGGATCCAACTGAAAGATTCCTAGTTTTTGAAGATGAAAATGACATGGCAATTATAGTAGATCAAGCATCTCATAATTCACAGCCAGTTCAACCCTTAGTCCCTGTTAAGTCTCTTGTGATCCTGCGCCAACTCAANCATATTTTGAAGTATTATGAATCGGGAAATTCATTTGAGAAGAAAAGATTGGGGCTCAATGATGTAAAAACTACGAAATATTTATAAGGTAAAGAAATGTTTTGAGTTTCAAATTTAGGGAAAGAAAAGTGAAGTTTAAAATCATTAAAGGCTATCCAGATATAGTAATCCTCACTTGAAAAAGGAAAAATAAGGGATTGGGCTATGTAATATTTATAAGGTAAAGGAATGCTTTGAGTTTCAAATTTAGGGAAAGAAAGGTGATGTTCAAATGTTTATAAGGTAAAGAAATGCTTTGAGTTTCAAATTTAGGGAAAGAAAAGTGAAGTTCAAAATATATCTATAAGGTAAAGGAATGCTTTGAGTTTCAAATTTAGGGAAAGAAATGTGATGTTCAAAATCAATAAGTTAAAGGAATGCTTTGAGTTTCAAATTTAGGGAAAGAAAGGTGATGTTCAAAATCATTAAAGGTGGAATGCTTTGAAAATGCTTTGAGTTTCAAATTTAGGGAAAGAAAAGTGAAGTTCAAAATCATTAAAGGCTATCCAATGTTTTGAGTTTCAAATTTAGGGAAAGAAAAGTGAAGTTCAAAATCATTAAAGGCTATCCAGTTCTTTGAGTTTCAAATTTAGGGAAAGAAAGGTGAAGTTCAAAATCATTAAAGGCTATCCAGATTTTTGAGTTTCAAATTTAGGGAAAGAAAAGTGAAGTTCAAAATCATTAAAGACTATCCAGATAATAATCTTCACTTGAAAAAGAAAAAGAAAGGATTGACAACAATCACTGAAAAGAAAAGAAAAATTCACTTGAAAAAGGAAAAAGAAATGATTGACAACAATCCTTGAAAAGAAAAGAAAAATATATATTTTAGGGAAAGAAAAGTGAAGTTCAAAATCATTAAAGGCTATCCAGATATAGTAATCCTCACGTGAAAGAAAGGTGATGTTCAAAATCATTAAAGGCTATCCAGATATAGTAATCCTCACTTGAAATGGAATGCTTTGAGTTTCAAATTTAGGAAAAGAAAGGTGATGTTCAAAATCATTAAAGACTATCCAGATAAAGTAATCCTCACTTGAAAATCAAAAAAGAAAGGATTGAAAACAATCCCTGAAAAGAAAAGAAAAATATATAGGATTGAAAGCGGTGATGTTTAAAATCATTAAAGGCTATCCAGATATAGTAATCCTCACTTGAAAAAGGAAAAATAAAGGATTGAAAATAATACCTGAAATGAAAAGAAAAATATATAGGATTGAAAGCAATCCAAATGAAAAGAGAAAAGAAAAAAAAATTTATGGAAGTGAGGAGAAGCTTGAGGATATGCCTAATCAAAAATTGGCTTCACTGGACCTACCTAAAGGGAAAACTTAAATACATTCTTGAACTTATATTTATGGAATAGGTCTTTTACTAGTAGAGTTTTCATGAAATTCTTATCTTTTGGATATTCTAAGTGACTTAATATTGCAACATATAGTCATTCTTGAAATAAATAGAAGACTAGAACTCTTAAACTTGATGACTAGATAGTCTTGTACCTACAGAGTTAATTTAATTACTTGAAATTTTTCTAAAAATTTCACTATGGTATCTAATCTTTAAATCAAAGAAAAGAAAACTAGAACTCTTAAACTTGATGACTATATAATCTTGTGGCTACAGAGTTAATTCAATTACTTGTTTTTTCTCTGAAAATCTCACTATGATATGTACCTATAGAGTTAATTTAATTACTTGAATTTTTTCTAAAAATCTCACTATGGTATTTACTAAATAAGACTTATGCTTGAAATTTTTTTGAAAATCTTACTATAGTATTTACTTAAATCAAACTTATAGTATTTCTGCATTAAAACTTTACCCTCTGAAAATCTTACTATGGTATTTACTTAAATCAAAGTTATAGTATTTCTGAATTAAAACTTTATAAACTTGATGACTAGATAGTCTTGTACCTACAGAGTTAATTTAATTACTTGAAATTTTTCTAAAAATTTCACTATGGTATCTAATCATGTACCTATAGAGTTAATTTAATTACTTGAATTTTTTCTAAAAATCTCACTATGGTATTTACTAAATAAGACTTATTAATCACTTGAATTCTTTCTGAAAATCTCACTATGATATTTATTTAAGTCAAACTTATAGTATTTCTAAATTAAAACTTTACTGCAGTAGATCATAACTTTTATAGAGTACTTAAATTACTTGATGGCAAGTAATAGTTAAGTTTGGGGGATTTTGACCAGAGGAAAATATGTTGAGATTTTCATACCTATTTTATACTATTTTTAATGATATTGTACTTTAAAGAAAGTTATTTTTAATGTTTTGTTGCAGGAACGATGAATTATGGTCATTCGAGCAAAAAGATGCAAAAATGAGCGAATTTGGAGCGAAAAGGACCAAAATGTGGAGATTTGAACTAGGCCGCCGACAGCGCCCTCGACCCCGCTGATAACGAGTTTTTCTCGAGGCTACAGGACAAAATTCTCAGAAGTCTGCTGACGGCGCCCTCGAGGCCGCCAACGGTGAGCTCGACGGTTATGCCTACTCAAGCTTTGGATAATGCTAAATTTTGAAGGGATGCTTAGGCAACTCTTGGGAAAGCTCATCCACAACTTTAAAAGACTATTTTGGCCGAAAATTCGAAGCCTGAGAAAGGGAAAAGAATCTAAGGAGTAAAGGAAGTGCTAGAGAGAGTACCTAGATATTAGAAAGGTTCCAATATTGTGAGGAATTCTTCGAGAAATTTTAAGAGTGGAGGGAAAGTGAGAGATTTCTTCCTCCTTGCGACTTTGAAGAGGAATTTTGTGTGCTGTAAAGAAAGGAAGAGATTCATAGGAACTTCAAGGAGTGTTCTTGGACTTATNAAAAGAGTTCCTAGATATTAGAATGGTTCCAATATTGTGAGGAATTCTTCAAGAAATTGTAAGAGTGAAGAAAAATTGAGAGATTTCTTCCTCCTTGCGACTTTGAAGAGGAATTCTGTGTGTTGTAAAGAAAGGAAGAGATTCAGAGGAACTTCAAGGAGTGTTCTTGGGNACTTATTGTAGTTTGTATGACTTTGATTTTATATATAATTCTGAGTTTTGTTGTGTTTTACCCATGAGATATGAGTAGTTTTCTTTGTCTTTCTCTCTATCTTGAGATTTGTAAAATGATGATTTGAATTGGTGAAGCCATGAAAATGTTTAAGAAATTATGATGATCTTTTCACTTCAATCTTAATTTTCTTTCAATCTGGCCAATTGATTTGTTAAAATATGTTGAGTTTTAAAACTAAAGTGAGGATTACATCCAAGATTCAGGGAGNAATTCTGAGTTTTGTTGTGTTTTCCCCATGAGATCTGAGTAGTTTTCTTTGTCTTTCTCTCTATCTTGAGATTTGTGAAATGGTGATTTGAATTGGTGAAGCCATGAAAATGTTTAAGAAATTATATTGTCTTAAGATTTGTGAAATGGTGATTTGAATTGGTTGAGCCATAAAAATGTTAAAGAAGTTGTGATGATTTTGAAATGGTGATTTGAATTGGTGAAGCCATGAAAATGTTTAAGAAATTGTGATGATCTTTTCAAAATGGTGATTTGAATTGGTGAAGCTATGAAAATGTTTAAGAAATTGTGATGATCTTTTCACAATCTTAATTTTCTTTCAATCTGGCCAATTGATTTTTTAAAATATGTTGAGTTTTAAAACTAAAGTGAAGATTACATCCAAGATTCAGAGAGGTCAAAGCCCTTAGAAGTTGGGTGCAAATAAATAGGGAAATAATATTATCGGGCGTAGAGATCAAAGCCCTTGGAAGTTGGGTGCAAATAAATAGGGAAATATTATTATCGGGCATAGAATTGGAGATTTTAGAGGAAAGTTGGGTGCAAATAAATAGGGAAATAAAATTATCGGGCGTAGAATTGGAGATTTTAGAGTGAAAAGTTGGGTGCAAATAAATATGGAAAAAAAATTATCGAGCGTAGAATTGGAGATTTTAGAGTGACAGACTAAAATCCCCAATTGGGGTGCAAATAAATAGGGAAATAATATTATCGGGCGTAGAATTGGAGATTTTAGAGTGACAGAACTAAAATCTTCCAATTTGGTCCTATCGTTTGGGTACTGAAGTGTAGATGTTAGCCCTCAGGGGAGGGGAACGCAATTTGGTCCTATCATTTGGGTGCTGAAGTGTAAATGTTAGCCCTCATGTGAGGGGAACGTGGGATCAGGGCATAGAATTGGAGATTTTAGAGTGACAGACTAAAATCCTCAATTCGGTCCTATCGGTTGGGTCAATTTAGTCCTATCGTTTCTGTTGAAGTGTAGATGTTAGCCCTCAAGCAAGGGGAACGTGGGAGCTCTGAAGTGAGAGCCGGTAGACGTAGAATTGGAGATTTTAGAGTGACAGACTAAAATCCCCAATTCGGTCCTATCGTTTGGGTGCATAGAATTGGAGATTTTAGAGTGACAGACTAAATCCCTAATTCGGTCCTATCGTTTGGGCATAGAATTGGAGATTTTAGAGTGACAGACTAAATCCCTAATTCACCTATCATTTGGGTGCTGAAGTATAGATATTAGCCCTCAAGTGAGGGGATCGTGGGAGCTCCGAAGTGAGAGTCAGTATCCTCCTAGCCTAGCCGCAGATTTAGTAAACAAGCGTAGGATTAGCCAATGTTCTTTATTCCTAGACCAAAGGGTAAAGAATAGGTATGCTTCTATTTGGCACAATATAAATTGAGCTAATTCACTTTATCCATTCACTATAATTTCTTGACAAGGAGAATGATGCTTTCTTATATATTGAATATTACAATTAGACCCTCCTTAGTATCATTAGTTATTTAATAGTTATTAAATTTACCTATTTATTTTAATTGCCTATTAGTGACAGATAAGCAAATTAAACTTGATTGTTGTGATTAAAGTGTTGTTTTTCTAAAATCTTAGTTCGCAGTTCTAAACCGCTCCCTGCGGGATCGATATCTAGGACTCCATTAGAGCCCTATATTACTTGAGTGATATGTATACTTGTGTTGATAAGTGCGACTTTACAATTATTGAATATTTATTACGTCCATATTTATTTTGTATTTTTAAGCATATATAAAGTCACGGTGAGGAATCATTTGGTGAGTCATGTCACTCGATGTGTGATCCCATTACTCTATCCCATCTATGTATGTTCATTCACTTAGCCTTGTGCTAATGTACATGCATAGAACCTTTTGCTTGTCTTTTGTTTGCTTCACTTCGTGTGATCACAACATGCCTACAAACTATATGTCCTGATATGTGGACTTTGTATGGTTCAGCATGCCATTTATGTTCTCTCACCATTAGCTTGAGTGACCATGATGCGTTAAACCATTTTTGACATTTAATATGAATTTTTTTAACCTTGCTGAACATTCATGTTGTGTAAATTTTTTTAGTGTGTTATATATGTCCACTATCATTTATCTCGAGTGACCATAGTATGCTAATCACATTGGGAGTTCAATATGGATGTTCACACCATGTTAGAATATTCATATTACACTAAATCACTTAGTATGCCACACATGTTTTCTCATGCTCAAGTGACCGTGGCATGCAAGTTCATATTTACATCTTGCATGTGCATCAATTACTCAATTTTCATGTAAAGTTGATTTGTATAGATGAGTGACACATTCTTATTCATAATACTTAAATGGGCATTGCTCGTGAGGATTTNAAATTCATCAATGCGATGGCTCAAACAAAATTTACTTCCATATTTAAAGGAAAGAAGTGCATACAAGATCGAGTTTTTGAAAGTCTAGAAGGAGAAATTAAATGAGTTGACCTTGCAGCGGAAGAGCATAGAATTGATAAGTGAAAGGATTGGAGGTTTAGA
>JXCR01135084.1:15391-27800 GCA_002079205.1 Phalaenopsis hybrid cultivar
GCACATTATTTCAAATGGTTTCTCCCAGTCATGTGTTTTTCTCTTTTTGGTTCTTTTTAGATGTCAGAGTCGCTAGCTTGCCTTTTTATATAAAAATGGCAATTGCCGCCTTTGCTTTGGTGAGGCAAGCAGGGGAACTTCTCTCTGGATCTCTAAAGGAAGAAGTTCTCCATCTTATCATGAAATGGGCTAGCGACAACACTCTTCCTGATTTCATGACTCCTCTGAGCTTTGCAAAATGAGCTAATGACTCGCATTTTCTCATTTTGCAAAGATCTACTTTTTGATCTTTTTAAGANGGGGGAACTTCTCTCTGGATCTCTAAAGGAAGAAGTTCCCCATCTTATCATGAAATGGACTAGCGATAACACTCTTCCTGATTTCATGACTCCTCTGAGCTTTGCAAAATGAGTGAATGACTCGCATTTTCTCATTTTGCAAAGATCTACTTTTTGATCTTTTTAAAAGATTGAGACAACCAAAGCAAAGGGGAGCGAAGGGAGCTCTAACCTTTAGGATCTTTGTGCTAGGGCCAACANGAGATTGAGACAACCAAAGCAAAGGGGAGCGAAGGGAGCTCTAACCTTTAGGATCTTTGTGCTAGGGCCAACAGTCAAATAAGATTCACTCAACTATCGTAGGAAAATTAGTTGTGCAAGGGGATCATTTCCTATAGGTCACCTCTAGGAAAACAATCTATCCATCACATAGGCGTGTCGTCGCGCCGACTTACACCGGCGCACACACCCCGTGTGGGCGATCGAACCCACACGCCTATCACACCTACAACCTAAGGCCGGCGAGGGNAGGGATCATTTCCTATAGGTCACCTCTAGGAAAACAATCTATCCATCACATAGGCGTGCCGTCACGCCGACTTACACCGGCGCACACACCCCGTGTGGGCGATCAAACCCACACGCCTATCACACCTACAACCTAAGGCCGGCGAGGGAGTAAAATGCGAAGGGGAAGAAGAGTTATACCTTTGCGTAGATTGTACAAATCCTAAAGAAGTCCGGCAGAGGCTTGCACGTGAGTTGGAAGTCTTTCGTACCCTCTCGAACAATTTTGGTGTTCGTGGTACAACAGCATTGGGGCAGTCCGACAAGGTGTAAAATTGTCAGAAAAGCAAGGCGGTGAAGTGATGAATGCTAGTTTGTCGGCGACGAACGCCAAAAGTGGAAAAGATGTGGATGGAAAGCCCAAATATGAAACTTCTCCTCACCATTTTACTCCGGTGAAAAAACACAACACTGGCAAGGCAAAAGCCGACGAGGTAAAGAAAATTCGGCGAGGTTGGCGGGGTTAGCGAGGTTGGCCGGGAAAAAGAAGAAGAAGAAGAGGAAGAAGAAAGAGAAGAAAAATTAGGAGAAGAAGAAAAAGAAGAAGAAGCAGAAGAAGAAGAAGAAGAAGAAGAANCCGGAAAAGCAAGGCGGTGAAGTGATGAATGCTAGTTTGTCGGCGACGAACGCCAAAAGTAGAAAAGATGTGGATGGAAAGCCCAAATATGAAACTTCTCCTCACCATTTTACTCCGGTGAAAAAACACAACACTGGCAAGGCAAAAGCCGACGAGGTAAAGAAAATCCGGCGAGGTTGGCGGGGTTAGCGAGGTTGGCCGGGAAAAAGAAGAAGAAGAAGATGAAGAAGAAAGAGAAGAAAAAGAAGAGAAATTAGGAGAAGAAGAAATGGAAGAAAGAGAAGAAAAATTAGGAGAAGAAGAAAAAGAAGAAGAAGCAGAAGAAGAAGAAGAAGAAGAAGAAGAAGAAGAAGAAAAATTAGGAGAAGAAGAAGAGGAGGAGGAGGAGGAGGTTGGCGGTTCGAGGTGTCGGTGAGGAGAAGGCCGATGACGGGCTAGGGAAATGGAGATCGAAAAGGGAGAGTGGGAGAAGTCGCAATCCAGGGAGAAAAGCTGTGATCCGGGAGCAGTTGCCATNGAAGAATTAGGAGAAGAAGAGGAGGAGGAAGAGGAGGAGGAGGAGGAGGTTGGCGGTTCGAGGTGCCGGCGAGGAGAAGGCCGATGACGGGCTAGGGAAAGGGAGATCGAAAAGGGAGAGTGGGAGAAGTCGCAATCCAGGGAGAAAAGCTGTGATCCGGGAGCAGTTGCCATGCTTTTCTTTTTTAACCAAGAGAGAGGACGGTTTTTTTGCAAAAAAAACAAAAATATGGGAGAGGGATGTGCTGGTTAATAAGAGAGAGAGAAGTCTTTTTTTAAAATATTATTAACTTATTCTTATATAATGTTATAATATTATAATATAATAATAGTAATATTATTAATATTATAATATTTCTTCCATATTTCAGGCTGGAAATGTCCTCGCAATGAAGTGGATGCCATTTCTGACTAAAATCAACGTTCCAGACGCATCAGTGCAGTCTGTTTCATGATTCGGGGTCATCCGACCCACTTTTTTTAATAATCGAGTCAAAAATAATAATTTGTGTATTTAAATCTCGTCCGCGAAGTCGTGGTGAAATGGNTCATTTCTGACTAAAATCAATGTTCCAGACGCATCAGTGCAGTCTGTTTCATGATTCGGGGTCATCCGGCCCACTTTTTTTTAATAATCGAGTCAAAAATAATAATTTGTGTATTTAAATCTCGTCCGCGAAGTCGTGGTGAAATGGGCGTCCTCCTCGGGAAAAATCGATGTTCCGGACGCGTTAGCGAGTTCCATTTCGTCATCCGAGCTCATCTATCCCTGAATAGAATCCAAATTTTATTCTTTATTTTCATCTTAATTCTTAAAAATTTTTCCTTGCTTAAATTTATCTTCGAATTCTTTCTTAAATTGTTCATTACTTAGATAATCAGCTACTTCCATCCTGAAATATTCATTACCTTTTTCTATTGCAGGATATTTCATAACTTTTGCTATAATAAATTTTACTTCTTAATCATTAACTCTCATTATCAATTCTCTTTTTTATACATCTATTACAGCTCTTCCTGTTGCAAGAAATTGTGTCCCTAAAATAATAGGAATATCTTTATCTTCCTCCATATCCAAAACTATAATGTCTACAGGGAAAATAAATTTATCCACTTTTACTAGTACATCCTCTATAACTCCTTTTGAATAAGTTATTGANGTCTTTATCTTCCTCCATATCCAAAACTATAATGTCTACAGAGAAAATAAATTTATCCACTTTTACTAGTACATCCTCTATAACTCCTTTTGAATAAGTTATTGATCGGTCAGCTAACTGAAGAATTACAGTAGTAGGAGAAATTTCTCCCAAATCTAAACGTTTAAAAATTGATAAAGGCATAAGATTGATACTCGCTCCTAAATCACATAAAGTTTTTCCATAAAATTTTTCACTAATTACACAAGGTATAATAAAACTACCAAGATCTTTTAATTTTTCAGAAAGCTTTTTCTGAATAATAGCATTTCACTGAGTGCAACGGCCTCATGATCTGTAAACTTCCTTTTCTTATTTAGTACATCTTTCATAAATTTCGCATAACTTGGCATTTGTTCCAAAGCTTCAACAAAAGGAATATTTATTTTTAACTTCTTAAGGATTTCCAAAAATTTTGGAAATTGTTTATCTTTATTATTTTGCTTCAGTCTTTGAGGAAACGGAGGTAATGGTTTTTCTAAAGGAACATGTGTTTGTTCATTTCCTGTTAATCATTTTCTAATTCTTCCTTCTCTTCATCAACTTTCGTTTCTCTTTGGATTCTTGTTTCAATTTCTCTTCCACTTTGTAATTGAATAGCTTTAATTTGCTCTTTATTTTGATCTTTTGGATTAACTTCCACAGTACTCGAAAAAATTCCAGAATGTCTGTTACTAAGTGCAGTAGCAATATGTTCTAATTAATTTTCAATATTTCTAATAGTAGCCCCTTGATTATGTATTTGATTTCTCATATTCAACATCACTTCTTCCATCGCCAACTTCTTTTCCTTAACTTGTGGGTTAGGATTGGTGTTAAATCTTGGAGGATAATAAGGTCAAAAATTAGGATTTTCTTGATTGTTTTGATTTACAGATGGATTCACCGAATTGTTATAATTATTTCAACTAAAATTTGGGTGATTTTTTCATCCAGGGTTAAAATAGTTAGAATAGGGATTGTTATTTCGATTATTTATAGTGTTTAAGGTTTCATAAGATGGTTGAGTATCAATAATTTGTCATAGTAAATTTTTCTCTAATACTGGGGGTATTTGAGAATAATCCACTCCTATTTGATCAATCTTTTTAGAAATAGCAACAATTTGAGATGTCAAAATAGGCATTGCATCATAATCATGAATACTGACTACTCTCTTAAGATTTACCCTTTTAGAGGGTCATTGAAACTTGTTAGTAGTCATTTCTTCAATTAAAAAATATGCTTCATCAAAAGATTCTGACATTAATGATCCACCCGCAGCAGCATCTATAATAGATCTTAATGATCCTATTAATCCATTGTAAAAGGTTTGAATTATTAACCAATCTGACAAAGCATGGTGCAGACATTTTCTAAGAAAATCTTTAAATCTTTCCCAAGCTTCATAGATTGATTCCTCTTTAAACTGACAAAAAGATGTAATATAATTTCTAAGCTTAGCAGTTTTCAAGGGTGGAAAACATTTAGCAAGAATTTTTGTGATAGTTCTCCCTAAGTTCTAATAGATCTAGGTGCTAATAAATTTAACCAAGCCTTGGATTTATCCCTTAATGAAAAAGAAAAAATTTTAAGCATAACAACATCATTAGACACTCCGTCATATTTAAATGTAGCACAAATTTAAAGAAAACTAGCAAGATGTAAGTTAGGAGCTTCAGTAGGTGATCCTCTAAACTGATTATTTTGTACCATTTGGATAATAACAAGTTTAAGCTCAAATGAATTAGCAGCAAAATCAGGATTTTGAATAGTTAAATGAAGTAAGCAAGGGTGGAAAATATTTAGTAGGTGATCATCTGTTGTCAGATTTGCATAATCTTTTAAAGGTCTTTGTCGATTCTCATTTATTGGATTTTCTATATTATTTGTCATTTCTTTCAAATTCTTAATTTCTCTGTTGTTTTCGAATTTTTCTAATAGTACGTTCTAAATCTGAATTGTAAGGTATTAAACCTTCAGATCCAATATTTTGCATAAACAAATAAAGTATATGTATATATAGGTAATTAATAATGGGATTCTACACAAGTATATGTATCGTTATCAAGTAATAATGGACTTTCTATTTAAGCCCCAAATATCGATCCCAAGGGGAAGGTGTAAGTAGCAATGATAAATTTTTACAGGAAATTTAAAAAAAAATCAGATGAAATCACTGTCACTAATTTTGAATGTTGAGATATTAACCAAACTAAATTATTTAACTATTAGCAAAACGGAAATGCAAATTTTGAATAATAACTACTAATTTACTAACTATGTTTATGTAATGAAGATTTCTTATGTGAAAAAGCATCAGTCCCACTACAATGAAATTCTGGTGAAATGAGATGAGATAAATGTTTATAATATGTATTGTGTCAAACAGGAGCAATTTTAATTTTTTATCCTGATACAGTGCATAGAAAATCATTGGGTAATCTTAGGTTTAGTCCCTAAATCCGTGGCTAGGCTAGGAGTATACCGGCTCCCACTCCAGAGCTCCCACTTCCCTTGACCTGAAGGCTAACTCTCGCTTTAATTTTTAAACACTAAGACCAAATTGGGGATTTTATTATGTCACCCTAAAGATTCTCTAATTCTACACCCAACAAAGAATATTTCCCTATTTATTTGCACTTAATTTCATGAACAAATTTTTCCTTCATGAAATCAAATGTAACTCTCACTCTATTGTAGAACTCATACTCCATTTCCCGGATCATATGTACCACAACGTATTTTAACAAATCAATTGACCAAATTGAAAAGTAAATTAAGTTCGGAGTTAAAAAATCATCACAATTTATTTTAGATTTTAATTATGACACATTCATTTCACCATATCTTAGAGTAGGGGGAAAGATAGATGGAACTACTCAGACTTCATAAAAAAGATACGACAAAACACAAATTTCATATATAAAAGAAAGTTCATACAACACTAAATAAATAAACAAACTTATCTGAAACTCTTTCTCAAAGCAAATCCTTTATAATCTTTCCTTAGAAATGCAGGAAGAATAACTCTCTCACTTTTCTCCTTCTCAAACAATCTTACAGAAAATTTCACCATAAATCTCACCACAAAAACTCTAAACTATGAAAGCAAAATCACTAATTGACTCCAATATGGTGGTGGAATGAAGATGGATTATGAAAATGTGGCGTGGTGGAACGTTGTGTACGAAAAATGAACATAGAGGAGCCCTTTTTCTGATGAAATTCAGCCCCAAATAAAGCCCAAGGTTGGTTCTCCAAGAGGTACCTCCAAAAACTCTTCAAAAATCGTCCAAATACATCGAACCTTCTAGAAACGGGGTCTAAACCGCCTTTGACCCCGTCAGCGCTGAGTAAAATTCTCCAGCTTTCAGTTGTTCTGCGTCGTCGGCGCTGACCTTGGCGCTGTCGGCGCTGAGTATTTCCTCAAAAATAGTCATTTTGACTCCAAATTTCATTCTTTTTGTTTCCTTTTTCGTTTTAAGCCCTAAAAATCAACAATCTGCAAAAAAATATCAAAATGTCTTCCATTAAAGTGCAATATCCCAAAAAACAAGTATAAAATATGGGTTTAAAAATGCATATATTTTTTGTGTAACAGCACTTCTAACTTTCATGAGCTCATTAAATTTTGTTTTTTTTATTTATATTTTATTTTTATAATTATTTTAGTAGATAATTAGCAAAATAATAAGAAATTACATTTAAGTTTTTAAAATACATCTTATGTCTTTAAAAATGCATATANACACTTCTAACTTTCATGAGCTCATTAAATTTTGTTTTTTTTTTATTTATATTTTATTTTTATAATTATTTTAGTAAATAATTAGCAAAATAATAAGAAATTACATTTAAGTTTTTAAAATACATCTTATGTCTTTAAAAATGCATATATTTTTTTGTGGTTTCCAAGGTGGTTGACATGGTGGCTAGAGGGGGGTTTGAATGGTCAAGTCGCTTCATAGAGATTAGGGCTTAATCATGGGTTTAAGGGAATTATGAGAATGGTTAGGCACTTTTTAGGAAACCTTGAAAGAGGCTCCTCATTTCGTTATTTATAGCATGGTGGCTCACGTGACTTGGATTTAGGGTTTAGGGTTTAGGGTTTAGGGTTGATTAACCATGGGCTTTTGGAGAATGGTTAGGCACTTTTCATGATTCATAGCTTACATGTGGCTTGGATGAAGCCACATGGCTTGCCTATGGTTCATGCATATCCTACATAGCTTGCACTAAAGATGAGAGGTGAGAAATTCAAGTATGGAGGAAAATTTCATAAATTCCAATGGGGTTGATTNGATTAACCATGGGTTTTTGGAGAATGGTTAGGCACTTTTCATGATTCATAGCTTACATGTGGCTTGGATGAAGCCACATGGCTTGCCTATGGTTCATGCATATCCTACATAGCTTGCACTAAAGATGAGAGGTGAGAAATTCAAGTATGGAGGAAAATTTCATAAATTCCAATGGGGTTGATTAACCATGGGTTTTTGGACTTTAGGTTCAATTAAATTTGTCATGGGGGGCTGAATTTTGTCATTTGTGCTTAGGTTATGGGATATTTGGACATTGGGCTTGGCGTAGTGGTCTTTTACAAATTGGGCTTGGTGTAGTGGGCTTTTTTTTTTAGAAATTGTGCTTGGATTTCGTTTTGGTGTGGTTGAGAATTGATCATGATGAACTTCATGAGGAGGACTCAATTTTGGTGAATTTTCGACTTGGGGTGGAATTTGATGTGGGGTTGATGGGTTTAGGTGGTGATGTTCATTGTAGTGGAGTAAGGATGTGTATGGGATGAATATGTATGATAGTGGTGAATGTAAATTGTAGTGGTGTAAGAATGTAGTTGTGTGTAATGACTGGTGAGGTATGGGGGTGATATGGATTGTAGTATTGTATAGATTGTGTATTTGGTGTTTGTGAATGTGTATGTAAGTATGTATGTAGTATGAGGTGGGTGTCCAAGTCATAAAAAGCTCCCCTAAAGTTTTGTAATCCTACAGGAACTTACCTTTGAGCTTTCATGTGTTGGTTATAGTCATCCCAACCACTTGGGACCACTCATATGAGTCTTTACCAAAAAAAAAAGGTCAAGACCTGTCTTGAGTTTCAAAGGGAGGTGAGTCTCATCACTAGTCTTCTAGAATAATCAATTGAAAAATCTTATGACTAGATCCTAAACTCAAGGAAAACAAGTTAGACCTAAAAAAAATGAGATCAACATGACAACTTCATGAAATCCGACAGAGAGCTCAGTAATGAAAAGAATGAAGGAAAGAGCCATCTACCACTGTCTTGGATTTGTGAGGAAGAGAGGGAGTGATTCAAAGCAATGTGGTTAAAGAAAATTATCAGAGAAGGAGATGTTGGAGATGGAAGCATTAACAAAAATATAAATTTTATAATAATAATTTTTAGTGTATAAGATATGTAAATAATAATGTTTTGAGATGTAATAATTCGCAAAAGAATAGAGGGATATGTACGCCAATCTTCCAATTTGTTTTTTCCTTAGTATGATAAGGTCCTTATCATAAGGTTATAACGATGCATTTTTAGCATAAAATAGGTGGAAACAGGTGTGGAAACATCCGCGGGATAGTGGAGACATTGAAGTCCGCATCGCTTTCTCTGGACGTACGCTTTCTGATCGGACCTAAAGCGGCTTGCAGGGCTGAGCACATAGAAAGATGCAGACAGCTGCGTTTTCTTGCAGGGGGAGTGTTGCGGGCGCGGGGATATCAAGCAAAGGAAGGGGTTCTACGGGGGTTTATGCCATTCGTGAGAGAGGATTGGGGCATAAGACGGCTTTGTTGATGCCCGTAAGGAGGTTTTGCTGCGGGGAGGCGCGGATTGGATCGATCGAGATGAGATTAACTCGGATGAGGACGGGGATGGAGAAAGTCTTTAGACCGACAGGGAAAGCTGGATCAATCCGTGCTCACGCAGCTGGTCTGCTCTTCTCCCTCTCTCTCTTTTTCCTGTTGGTTTACTTACGCTCTCTTGTTGTAGGTGATTGCACCCGTTGTAGCCTTTAGCTTGAAATGAATTTTGAAAATATGATGTCTTTTGTAATGCTGTGCTTTGAATACGATTCTGATTCATTGACCACCATCTTCTTGTTTAATTGATAGTGGCCATTAAATTGTTAAGGAAGTTCTCCTTGAGATTCTTTGTATTTGCTGAATTTTGTTGGCAATTAACTTAAGAAATATACATCGAGGCAATACATAAATGAGATGTTTTTTTATGCATGGGGCTTTGTGGTTATAGGTGAGCCTCTTTTTTCCATTAATTTTGATGCAAGAAAATTGTGGTGAGTGTTGTGGGTTGCATCCGTATAGGATTTCCTGCACAATTGTGATCGAAGGAGACTTTCAATATGATTGGTTCAACTTAAATGTTCCTCTTTGCTTCATTTAATGATGAGGGGATTTACATACATAACCAAATGCATCCTATTTACATATTCCACACCTAAAATTTCCCATTTATTCACATTCCTCTCATTCTTTAAATATCATAACAATTTATGCATGGTGGGTCCTGGTGGCTACAAGACTGAGTGGCCAGGTCACTTGCGTGACGGGTTATGGCAATAGGCCTCATCCGCAATGGCTGACAGGCAGAGCAGTCTGGTTGCATGCATGATAGGGCACATGTGCAATAGCCAGAAGGTGTGGGTACATGCGTAGGAGTACTTGTGGTGGCAGGTCGTATTTAACCCTTTGGGACAACAAGTTAACAAAGTGTGGTAGTCAAGCGAATAGAAAGTTGTAGGTGTTAAATATATAAATTTGATAGAATTAAGTGTTGTGATTGTAAATATTGTGTAATTTTGTTATCATTTTTCATCATATAATCAATGATTACTAAAATCTTTGTATCAATAGTGTCTTTTTTACCTTCAAATATGAAAAGCACTACCCGATTATGATTATGTGAAGCTTATTAGCAAGACTGTTGTCCCTGAAGCTTTTCTCATATATGTTGGAAACAGTTAAACAATTGATAATGAATTCACTAATGAGACAATTGACAACATTTTTTATGGTGGTTGACACATGAATGGCTGCATAAAGGTTTTTATACTATGATGCTTTAACACATTAGGAGATAAGGTTTTACTTTTTGAATGATGAACAAGGTTAACATAATTATTTTGCTTTGATGAAAAAACTTAAATATATGTATGTGAATGCATCAAAAAAGACAAGTGAGGAAAGGGCGAGATGAGAGCTAGAGCTATTGCTAGTAAAAAAGTTGATGAGATACTTCTATTAAAAATAACTATGAAGCACAATGGGAAGGTGAACACATGGAGTGAACGTTTGAGTTGCCATTTTGTATAGTTCTATTCGAGGATGCAAATACATCAGAGTTGATTTCCATCATTTGACAATGACATTATAAACTACTTAAAATACTTTGTGGACTAAATTTTCTCTGTTAACTTTTAACTTTCTCCTTCATTAATTACGGTTACCTTTATCCTTCACAATTAGCAGCTAGTTGTTGACAACTTTCTAAATTTATGCATTTTATACCTTTCTTTGGATCAATATCTATTATTTATTGGAGGAAGCATGAAAATTGAAGGTTTTTACATTTGATTATACTTTTTGATTTACCCCTTGTATAGCTTTCATTTTCTTTATACACTACTTGGAGAAATTTTCTGAAATAAGTCAGTAACTAATGATATTTCAGGTGATCCTAAGGATATCCCTTCGAGTAAACTTCAAGAGAAATCTTCTGGGACCGTTTTGCCATATGTTGGCATTGCTTGTTTGGGTGCCATTTTGTTTGGATATCACCTTGGGTATATTCCTAAAACTATTACTGATACATCACATTTCGTACTATTGTTTTTATTGAATTATTTTTTTACCCTATTAGTTTGTATTATTCTCAGAGTTGTGAATGGCGCTCTCGAATATCTTTCTCGGGATCTTCTTATTACTGAAAATGTTGTCCTACAAGGTATCAATTTTTATGATGCTTTTCATTATACAAATTTTAAGAATTTTAAAATTTTATATGATAAACTTGGAAAAAATAAGCAATAATTTATTTCTTATTTTTAGAGGAAAACTTTTGAAATTGATCTTCCTATATTTTATGCATCTAAAATTTTTTATTGGTGTTACACTATTGAATCTAGCCCATCTTATCGTCCCATGTGGCATAGGATATTGTTGATGAACATTTCATTGGTTCAGGATGGGTGGTTAGCACGTTACTTGCCGGTGCTACAGTTGGTTCTTTCACTGGTGGAGCATTGGCTGATAAATTTGGTCGAACTCAAACTTTCAAGCTTGATGCAATTCCATTGGTAGTTGGTGCCTTTCTCAGGTTTATTCTAACATTTCGTGATTGTAATTTTGCTAAGCTCTAGCTCAATTTCGCAGTAGTGCCTAATTTTTTGTGAATACTATTATAGTACAACTGCTCAAAGCGTGCATGCAATGTTGATTGGTCGGTTACTTGCTGGAATTGGGATTGGAATCACATCTGCAGTTGTTCCACTTTACATATCAGAGGTATAAAAAACAAGAGATTATCAAGCTTTTCAAGTATTTCCTTTTAATTAAATAGAATGTCTTTATTTTTTAATATTTCTATTTTTTTTAGATATCGCCAACTGAAATTCGTGGAGCACTTGGATCTATTAACCAACTTTTCATTTGTATTGGAATTCTTGCTGCTCTAGTGGTCGGGCTTCCATTGTTAGGAAACCCTCTATGGTGTGAATCTCTAACCTTGTATTCTTTTTAAGTTATATTATTTCTTGCATCGATCATTACAAAATATATTTTCGAAATGCAATGTTTTAATACTTAGTTCACCTCCTATTAGGATTGCATACCAAGTTTTTGATTCTAAGAGATCAAGGCACAATTTGTATTTATTTTTTTAAAAAATTCCTAAGCTACTGCTAATCACCTATGAATAGGAAAGGGGATCTTTAATTATTCTAACANAGGTCAAGACCTGTCTTGAGTTTCAAAGGGAGGTGAGTCTCATCACTAGTCTTCTAGAATAATNTCTTCAACAAAAGGAATATTTATTTTTAACTTTTTAAGGATTTCCAAAAAATTTGTAAATTGTTTATCTTTATTATTTTGCTTCAGTCTTTGAGGAAACGGAGGTAATGGTTTTTCTAAAGGAACATGTGTTTGTTCATTTCCTGTTAATCATTTTCTAATTCTTCCTTCTCTTCATCAACTTTCGTTTCTCTTTGGATTCTTGTTTCAATTTCTCTTCCACTTTGTAATTGAATA
>JXCR01135085.1:0-25212 GCA_002079205.1 Phalaenopsis hybrid cultivar
GCAAAGAAAAAATTACAAGTGTGCCATTTTATGTCATAATTAAGAGCCATGAATAAACAACATCATCAGATGGTCGACATTTAATGTGAACAAATCATCTAAAACGACTCTATATAATTTTGTCTGCCACTGAAGCTAGTCCAACCCTTCCACAAATCTATTCATTTCACATTTTATCTCAAGTATAAAACCATTGATCCACGCGAACATTCTCATCTCGACAACACTTAATTTTATGCTTCTCTTTCGCAGCCCAACATTCTGCGCCATAAAGCATTAAACATTGACCATCTAATGACCCAATAAAGAGAGTAGATACTTTAAATTTAACTTATGTTAAGAAAGGTAGAGTTAGACCTAGAAAGACCTAGACATATTGTATTAAAGTGATCTTAATTTATTAAAATTGGATGAAAATATGACACTCAACAGGATACAATGGAGAAAAATGATCGATGCAGCCAACCCTGCTTAGTGGGATAATGATTTGTTGTTGACTATACAAACTTGATCTTAATCAAGTTCATCAAGGATTATTTTTTATCAGTTTTGCATAGTCAACAGGCACAACAAGAAAAATGTGACACCCTATTATGACTCAGCTGGCCACATGTACAAATAATCCTAGAATCATTTGGAATTTTAAACCCTAAGAATATTTATTGGTAAGAAAACTCATTCAACAAGCCAGCTAAACCTGATTTAAATGACATCTTATATAATTTTAAGGTATCATTTCAGCTAAAATATTAAAGATGATAATGAAAACACACACCTGTGAATCTTCGCTTCCACTCGCAATATAAGATTGTTCATATCCTCCAAAGCACGAGCGTATAACAAATCGGCTGCGCTTGTGGCCTTTATAACTGGTAACTAATCTTGGAAAACTGGCAATATCCCACAGATGTATTTCCTGGTTTATAAGATTCACCAGCAAGAACCTATCATCTCTGGATAAAGAAAACGACGTTATCGTGTGATTTTCTTCGATCAATTTCTCCGTTCCTGCCTCTCGATCGAGCACCAGAATGGCCGATTCTCTGCACATGCTTATGATCTGCCGGCCATCTCCAGTAATAGTGAGGTCGGACGTCTTGATCATCCTTTGCCCTTTCCAACATTCAAGCTCTTTGCCGTCGAGATCCCACAGGCAGATGCTACGATCCGTCACGCCGGAGAAGAATCGTCGCCCATCGGGAAACCAACCACAAGAAATCAATCCGACGCCTATCTTCTCATAAACATGCACGCACTCTCCACTGCTAACATCCCACCGCCGCACAACTTCTTCGAATCCACATGTTAGGAGCTGATTATCGTCTGGGCTCCATGAAATCATCAGCACAGGTTTTTGATGGCCAGTTAGGGTATGCTTTAGTGAGAGCATCCCATCTTCATGAACCTATAACATGAAATGAACTAATAAATATCTGAATAAAAGAAGGGATTTGCTTTTCTCCAAATAGAAGAATAAAAAACCATAATCCACAATTACACTGAGAGCACGTAAGGAAACCTCAATCCACAATTGCACTGAGAGGTCATGAGGAAAACTACAAGTTCACCCAAAAGAAGAGCAGCCAATTCATAACCATGAAAAAAAAGGGGTTTTTACACATATAACACCCAATTCCTATGTATTTACATACACCTAAACTCTGTTTTATTATTATTATTATTATTATTATTATTATTATTATTTTTAATTTATACCACCCAAATCTTTCATATCACATCAAAAATACCACCATTTTAACATTTAAAAAAGTAAAAATGCACCTTTTCATGCATAGGTATGACGGTATGTACGTAAAAATAAAAGCTTAGGTGTTAGACATATAAATCCATAAGAATTGAGCGGTATGCATGTTAACCTTCAGTAAAAGGAAAAAAAAACAATGTAAGATTAACCTCATGATGTACAAATTACATCCCTATAATGGAAGCAGCACTTTGTGCGTTATTTGCTAATGTACTTTTTTAATACAATCATTAAGTTCATTATTAGCCTTATCCCCATAATTTGGAAGCTTATTTTTCAGTAAAATGATAATTAATTTAAGAAAAAAAATCCATATGTAAATCGGTATCATTACTAAAGGCATGAACTGACATCAGTTAGAAACAAAGCTCAGCAGAAAATATCAACTACTTAAGAGACTTTTTGCATAAAGTATGAACCCACATACATAATACCATATTAAAAGAACCTAACACAAAACAACAACAACAACAACAACAACAAGCCTTTATCCCACTAAGTGAGGCCGGCCACCGGAATCTTTTTTCTCCATATGTCTTATTGAGTGTCATATGTTCATTTAATAAAAAATTAAGAACATTTTTTATACAGCATGCCAAGCCTTTGAGGTCTACTACTAGCTTTCTTAACATAAGTCAAATCTAAAACATTTGCTCTTCTAACTGGGTCATCATATGGTCGACGTTTAATGTGACCAAACCATCTAAAGATGACTCTAAGCTTGTCTACCACTGGAGCCACTCCAACCCTTTCACGGATGTATTCATTTCGCATTTTGTCTCTAAGTGTGAAGCCACTCATCCACCTGAGTATTCTCTTTTCAGTTTAATTTTTACAGGCCAACATTCTTTGCCATAAAGCATTGCACTTCTCACCACCATCTTCTAAATTTTTCTCAACTCTAAGCAGTATTTTTCTATAACATAATAGGCCTGATGCATTCCTCGACTTCAACCATCCAACTTGAATTCTGCTAATAACATCCCATTTATATTACCATCACAAGAAATCTATAACGTTCACTCTTAATACAAAATAAAGAAACTATCAAACTGAACTTATATTGGTGAAAGAAATTGCTAGGAAACGATTAAACTGACAGGCAAAACAAGCTTGCAACAAGAAATAAAAAGTTAAATTAGAGGCAATTCATTAAGACCAGTTTCAAGTTGACCCACATTTTCTATTTAGGGCACAATTTTATTTACAAGTTGGTCCTTGAGTTAAATTTTAGGTTTTCATGGAGATCCTTCTTCTTTTTACAATGTTTACATTTCTGTTAAATTCATTTCTATGAATAACTTTCTGTGAAGTAGTGGTATACTCTCAAAACGATCCACATGAAAATTAGAATTGGGCTCCACTTTTCTTAGGTAGACTAAAGCAGCATTTTTTTTTTGCCTAATATGGTAAAGTGATTTTTTTAATGAAATAATTATCTTCATTATTAGCCTTATCCCAATAATTTCGTAAGTTATTTTTATCCAACAGTAAATATTTTTTTTAAAATTCTATATGCAAATCAGTATTAGTAAAGAAAAGAAGAAAAACTTTACACTGAGACCAGTTCGGAAAGAAGTTTAGTAAAAATAGCAAACTATAACTACTTTTTGAAAGACTTGTTGTATAAAGAAGAAAGTATAACCGATTAGACATAATGTTACATGAGCAATATACTGGCAAATAAAAACAAACAAATTAAACCGAACATACATAGGCGAAAAGAAATAGCTAAAAAAAAGATTGACAAAATGATAACTACTTTGCAGCATAAATAAAAATGGTAACTTAACAAGAAAATGGCAAAACGATCAACTGCTGTTTTTGAGACTTGCGTTATAAAAAAGTATGACCTAGCATGCATGATGTTATGCTGATGCGGGCACTAAAACAAAGCACGGATAGGGGAAAATATTTGAAATGAAAGACGTACGCTGCGCAGCGCTGCGTACGTCGGAGGTTATTCAGAGGGTATAGGGGAGTTATATCCGCATTATATCCCCTGTAAACTCCCTGTAACTTACCTGTACCTACTGGAACTACGGAAACGCGGAACATATTTGTAGGTTACAGGTAGGTTACAAGGAGGTTACAGGAGGTATAATGCGGATATAACCCCCTGTACCCTCTGAATAACCACCCGACGTACGCAGCGCTGCGTGCGTCTTACCTACTCAAATATTTTCCCCGGATAGGAGAGCTAAAACAACAACCGGTTACAGGCGCTAAAACCACCCAAATACGGGCATTGAAAGCCGCGGAGGGCCAACACGCTGAAGAAGTCTAGCGAAGACAGCAAGAGGCGCGAAAGCAGGGACAGGATCGCAAGCTATCGCGATCCAGGAAGGAGCATCGCAAGGCTACCGCACCCAGGAAGCATTTTTTGAATTCTTCTTGCCTTCCCCACCCCCTTCTTTATGTGTGGGAGTTTTCCTTTTTATTTCTTTCCTATTTTTCCACAACAGAGAGCCTATAAATTGTTTTTTTGGTATGTAAGAGTCAATTCTAGTTGTGCAGTCTTCAGATCTCCTGCGTGGAGTCATTTTTCTTCTTGCTAGGGTTGTATCTGACGATAGGTGGTGCTCTAGCTGTATCCCGCTCTGAGGTGATGTTGCATCCTTCCAATCTCCTTCTCTATTTCTCCCCAACCCTTCTCCTGCCTCTCCTCTAGCTGCCGACCACCCCATGTCCCTCCACCACTCTAACACCACCTCTACTCCCTTCACAACCTTGTTGTCCAGCTTACCTTTAATCAACCAAACACCATCCCAACCTACCCAAACAACCACCCGGCCTTCCCCACCTTTCCCTACCACCCCGACAATGCCACCACTGCCTTCAGAACTTTTCCTAAAGCCTAACCGGAGAGTAGTATATTATTGTATTTCCTTTTTGTTTAAGTCTGTTGTAACCCTATTGTTTTTGTGTTATGTTACATCATAACTAGTTCTGGTATCATTTGGTATCAGAACTAGCCCAACTCTAGTCTCATCCTAGAGTTTCCTAGCATCCAACCCTACCCAATCCACCACCATTAAATTTTTTTTCTCTTCTGATTCTCAGCTCTAACAGTGGAGAGATACATGGAACTCGACCCAGGAAAAGATTCAACGAGAATTATCATCTGCAACGAAGACTAGCAGAGCTGCATGACGAAACCCAGGAAGATGTTACCTTTGAACGAAATCGGATGAGGCAAAGAGAAGACGAGGACGAGAAGATGAATTTGTTCCACAGGGAATATCACAGTGACGAGAAACATCGACCACGCCGTTTTGGTATACAATATCAAAGAAGACTGAGAGAAGAGACCCTGCATGGAGGTCAGCAGGACTTTGGCATCAAAATAGACCTCTCGAAATTTGTGTGAGGCATGGACTTCGATGAGTTTATAGAATGACGGCAACTAGTCGAACGGATCAAGTATAAAGACATACCAGAGGACAAAAGAGTCGAGCTAATTGCAACTAAACTGAATAAGAATGTCTCTTTATGGTGGGAAAATCTATAAAGGCTTGGAAAAAAAAGAAATAAGTAAGAAGATAAATAAGTAAGAAGATGAAGAATGCCAAGCAGAAGAAATACCTCCCATCACAGTATTATCAGGACATGCTCCTAAAACTCCACAATTTGCAGCAACGAGATTTTTCAGTTGAGAAGTTCACACTCAGTTCAACCACTTGCAGCTAAAGTGCGAGCTGACAGAGCCAGACGAGCACACAATAGCCAGATACCTTGGGAATCTAAAGCTTATCATTACCAATGTGGTACAACTACAACCATACTGGATGTTGGGGAATGTCCAGACACTAGCCTTAAAGGTGGAGAGGCAGCAGAAGCAAAGTCGGCAAGTGTCATCCTTTAGACCACCATCTTCAGCCAAGCAGTCACCTGCAACTTCTATAGCCGACCATGGTACCTCGAGAGGAAATAACAGAATTAGACAGGGAACTGATAAGGCAAATAAGAGTGAGAAGAATCAAGAGAAAGTTGGTTCCTCCAATACAGTGTCAGCCAGGAAGTGTTTTAGGTGTCACAACTACTAACACATAGCCTCCAGCTGCTCAATAAACCAAGTCGTCACACTCACAGATCATGGCGTCGTCGAGAAAATTGATGAGAAGTCAGAGTGTCCAGAAGAAGACCTGCAGCTCTACTGAGACAAGGGAAAAGCGTTAGCCGTTCGACGAATACTACAGTCCGAGCCAGAACGGGACCAATCCTGGATAAGGCATAGCATTTTTCGCATCAAGTGCACAGTCATGGGGATGGTCTGTAGCCAGATCATTGACATTGAGAGTTGCGAGAATGTAGTTTCCACGCTCATGATGAAAAAATTGGGGTTGGACACAAAAACATCTCCAATCATATTCTCTTACCTGGCTGAAGGGAAATGAGATACATGCAGATCAGCAATGCCTTGTTGATTTCTCAATCAGAGAAAAGCTAAAGGAAATGTGATGTGGTTCCCAAGGACGCATTCCACATTATGTTGGGAATACCTTAACAGTTTGATCATAAGACTCAGCATGACAGTTTCAAGAACACTTATTCTTTCAAGAAGGATGAGAAACATATAATTTTGCTGCCTACTAAAGATACGAAAGGCGAGAAAGATATATAGGCAACATTGGTTACCCATACCACTTTTCTGTAGTCAATTAGAGATGCCCTCGTAACACTAACATTAGGCCTCCTGAAATGATGAGAAACACATAATTTTGCTGCCTACTAAAGATACGAAAGGCGAGAAAGATATATAGGCAACATTGGTTCCCCAGACAACTTTTCTGTAGTCAATTAGAGATGCCCTCGTAACATTAACATTAGGCCTCCTGGAAGGAAGCGAGGAGGAAAGAGAGGTACAAGCACTACTACAACCATTACTACAGGACTTTCTAGATGTTATGACCGACAGCTTATTAGAAGGATTACAGCCACAAAGGAACATCCAACACGCTATAGACCTTATACCCAAACCAATATTGTCAAACCGACCACCCTACAGATTGAGACATGCAGATTATGAAGAATTATAGCGACAAGTGTGGGATCTAATCACAAAGGGGCTAGTCGGAGAAAACACCTGCTTGTGTGAAGTCCCTGCCTTGATGGTGCCCAAAAAGAATGGATCTTGGTGGATGTGCATCGACAGCCGAGTGATCAACAAGATTACCATCAAGTAGTGATTTCTTATATCCCGCTTGAATGATCTCTTATACCAGCTACACAGAGCTATTATCTTCTCCAAGACCGACTTGCAGCGGATGTCACCATATACGGATGACGCCAAGCAGCGAGTGGAAGACCGCATTCAATACACGAGACAGACTTTATGAGTGGACCATTATGCCTTTCAACCAGTCGAACGCACCCAACAATTTCATGAGATTGATGAACCAGTTATTTCGGCCTCACATTGAAAAATTTGTCATTGTCTAATTTGATGACATTCTAGCGTACAACCATTCGAAGGAGGATCACTTGCATCACCTAAAGGCAGTTTCAAGGTGTTGCGAGCAAAGAAACAATATATCTATTCGAAAAAATATCACTTCATGACAAGCCAAGTATGCTTTCTGGGCTAAATCGTGTCTAGTGCAGGCATTCATATGAATCCCGTAAAGAGAGAGGTCATTATCAATTGAGCCGCACCACAATCATTCACCGAGTTGAGGCAATATTTGAGGATGACATCCTTTTATTGAAGATTCATTAGCAACTTCAGCACTATCACGTCCCCTCTAACCAAAGAAGTTTGATTGGACAACAGAAACTCGGGACAGTTTTGACACACTGAAGGAAATGGTCTCAGGCACTCGTGCTAGCACTATCAAACTTCAACCAACTTTTTGAGGTAAAATGTGATACCTTCAACATGGGGATCAGAGCAGTGATAAGCCATGGAGGACCCCACATCATTTTTAGTCAGTGAGAAGTTGAATGAGTCCAGGAGGAAATACTCGACTTACGACAAAGAATTCTACACTATCGTAAGAGCTCTGGAGCACTAGAGTCGTTACCTATTGACGAACAAGTTCACACTATTTATAGATCAAGAGGCCCTAAAATTCCTCAACGCCAGAGCAAACCGCCACTTGGGTGAAATTTCTAGCATCTTTTCAATTTGTGCTGAAACACAAGGCGGGAAGTCAGAACCGCATAACAGATGCACTGAGTCGTTGACATTTATTGATCACATCCATGCAGGCTAGAGTGGTGGACTTTGAGGTCATAAGGGATCTATATGAAACAGATGATGATTTCAAAGACATATGGGGACAATGTCAGGAGAAACTAGTACGACAATATTACTGCACAAAAGGATATTTGTTCCACCCCGGTGTTCACTAAGGAGGCCATTGTCCAGGAAGGCCACATCAAAGGACTAGAAGATCACTTCAGCAGGGACAACACTCTCGCCCACTTAATGGAGCATTTTTTGGCCAAAATTAACGAGAGATGTAGAACAGTATGTCAGGAAAAGCAGGATTTGTCATCTAGCAAAGAGAAGAGCTCAAAACGTCGGATTATATACACTTCTAGTTCCAGAGGCACCGTGAGTGGACGTCGGCATGAATTTCGTGTTAAGACTTCCAATGAACCAAAAGAACAAGGACTCCGTAATGGTTGTATATAGATTCTCCAAGATTGTCTACTTTACACCCTGTTATCGGACACTAGACGCCTCTTACATTGTCAATCTATACTTCAGAGAGATTGCAATGATGCACGGAATTTCCAAAATCATCACCTCCGACAAAGATAACAAATTCCCGGGTCACTTCTAGAGGACACTGTGGGGAAAGTTTGGCACCAAACTCTAATCCAGCTGGGCAGCTCATCCAAAGACAAAAGGATTGATAGAGGAAGTAAGTCGGAACCTCGATAATCTTTTGAGATTTTTTGTGGGAAAAAACATAAAACAGTGGGATCTTATTCTAGCCCAAGCTGAGTTTGCCCGTAAACAATCCATTAGCCAAACTACTATAAGAACTCCCTTCGAGATTGTGTACGGACGCAATCTGCTCACACCACTTGAATTGGTGTCAATCCCACCCTCTTCAGAAATTAGTCAGGATGTCACAGAACGAGTTCACGAGATTCAAAAGCCTCACAAAGAAGTTGGCAAGAATATTGCTAAGCAAAACCGCAAAAATTAAGCACAGGTAAATAAATACAGAAAGAAAGTAACGTTTCAAAAAGGCTATCTCGTATAGATTCGATTGAAAAAGGAAAATTTTCTCGTAGGATCATCCAGGAAGCTCAGGCTGAGAGCAGATGTACCTTTCAGAGTACTTCAGAAGCTGAATGACAATGCTTATAAAATTGATCGCCCGATGACTACAACATTTCAGCCACATTCAATGTCGCAGACTTGACACCATACTTTGAAGAGCCAAGAGCTTCAACAAATAAGGTCAAAGCTTCCCCAACCCCGAGAGATTGATGCGGGTGCTAAAACAGCGCTGGTTGCGGGCGCTAAAACAACACCCAAATACGGGCACTGAAAGCCGCGGAGAGCCAACCCACTGGTGAAGTCTCGCGAAGACGAGAAGAGGTGGAAGTATGGACAAGATCGAGAACTATCGCGATCCAGAAATGAGCATCACGAGGCTACCACACCCAGGAAAAAATTTTTGGATTCTTTTTGCCTTCCCCGCCCGTTCCTTTTGTGTGAGAGTTTTCCTTTTTATTTCTTTCGTATTTTTCCACAATGGGGAGTCTATAAATTGTTATTTTTTGTGTAAGAGTTAGTTCTAGTTGTGTAGTCTTCAGATCTCTTATGTGGAGTCTTTTTCACCCTTGCTAAGGTTGTATCTGACGGCAGGTGGTGCTCTTACTGTATCTTGCTCTGAGGTGGTGTTGTATCCTTTTAATATCCTTCTAGTAACTCTCCCCGACCCTTCTGCTACCTCTCCCCTAGCCGCCAACCACCCCTATATCCCTCCACCATTGCCTCCCTCAACAACATTATTAAGAATGTTTGTTGCAAAACTCTCGAAATAAAGCAACGTGGAAAATAGGATTGGGCTCCACTTTGCTTGGTTAGACCAATCAAAATGGGCAGAGAATTGCATACACTTTGTTTTTGAGAATGCTCATTGGCCCAACCAAACAAAGCTTAATTAGTAGTCTGTGCCTTGTGTGCTGCTGTAATTTTTTAGCCTTACCTCAATAATTTAACAGCATACTTCTGTATAAAATGGTAAGCAATTTTTTGAAAAATCTAGATGTAAATTGGTATCGATGAGGAAACCCTATACTTACACTCTTTGGGAACAAAGTTTTGCAAACTATCAACAATTGCTTTGACTTATTTTATAACGAAGTATGACCAATCATGCATGGTATTATCTATAAAACAATCTAAAATACAAAACAAAGAAAAACCACTTAACTGAATCTACACTGGTTAAAAAAAACATCTAGAAAAATCCAACAAATAAAATCTAGCTTGCAATCGAAACAAAAAAAGAGATATATTACAATAAAATCTCTGAGGTACAAGTTGGTCTAAATTTTACATTTGGGTTCATGAAGCCTTTTTGATCCAGAAGTTTGGTCTTCATGGAGATATTTTTCAGTTAACAAAGGATAACTTTTGTTGTTAAATTCAATCTCATTAGAATATCTTTTTTTTAGTGCTGCTACAGCCTCAAAACAAATCCACAAAAAAATGGGAATGAGCTTCATTTTCCTCAGGTGGACCTACCAAAGTGGAAAGAGAATTACATAAAATTCTATTTTTTAATTGGAAGGCTGTTAATTGGCCCAACTAAGAAAGTGCAGACCAATTTAATTCTTTTGTTTGGATTCATTGGAAGTGAAGCTTCGCTCCAAGTGATTTGAAACAAAATTCTCAATTTATTATTATTTTCTTTTATGAAAATAATGCAATTTGGAAAAGTCCAGCAGGATTTGAAAAATGAAAAATAGGATTTCTAATAAATTGCAAAAAAATATATCCAAGATTTAATTTAGTAACAAGTACAAAATATCATACACCACCATCCACTTCCCTCTTTTGTCCTTGTCGCCTCCGATGAAATCCACATTAAGTTAGCAAGCAATTCTTTGCATTGAAATTCATTTGAGTGGATTTGCATACACTTATTTTTTTGTTTGGGGCAGTGTTAGTTGGCGCAACTAAGAAAAGTGGAGCCCAATCTTGTTTTTTTATGTGGATTTGTTTGGGGAGTGAAACTTTGTTTCTTATTCGAAAAACATACTCTCAAATTTTGATGGCTATTTAAGCAAGTAACCCAATTTGAAAAGGCCGGCTAGGATTGGAGCAACAAGTACCAAATGCTATACATACTCTACCATTAACTGGCTTTTATTTTTATTTTTTTTTATTTATTGTTCCTTGTCTCCTCTGGTGGGATCGTCATTAGCTAGCAAGAAATTCTCTAAGTTGGACTCATCTCAACAAGCTTCCCTCTTTTGTCCTGGTCACCTCCCATGAAATCCACGTTAAGTTAGCAAGCAATTCTCTGCATTGAACTTCATTTGAGTAGATTTGCATACACTTATTTTTTGTTTGGGGCAGTGTTAATTGGCCCAACTAAGAAAAGTGGAGCCCAATCTTGTTTTTTTTATGTGGATTTGTTTGGGGAGTAAAACTTTACTTCTTATTCGAAATACATATTCTCAAATTTTTATAGCTTTCTAAGCAAGTAACCCAATTTGAAAAAGCCGGGCTAGGATTGGAGCAAAAAGTACCAAATGCTATACATACTCTACCATTAACTGGTTTTTTTTTTTTCTTTTATTTATTCTTCCTTGTCTCCTCTGGTTGTACCGTCATTAGCTAGCAAGAAATTTTCTAAGTTGGACTCATCTCAACAAGCTTCCCGGCCATCTTCTCCTCATTAGCTCGGTTTCTATTAACTTCTTCCCGTTCTTGGGCAAAATTTCGAAAGAAAATGGGGATAGGATCAAAAGAGAGAGAGGAAAGTTAAATGATATTTTTTAGCAAGAAAAAATGAGAAAAATGAGATTTTTTTAATTCATGATTTAGTAAATGTGAGGACCAAAGTACAATAACGTTTATATCTCTATGATTCAAATTAAGGATTTTTTAAAAAGGGATCTGATGTGAAGTACTTTTATATCGCAGGGACGGGTGTAATTAAAAAAAATACCTCCCATATTATAGCAGAATTGTCTCTAGATGATGATGCCAAAAACTTCCCACTATTAGAGAATTGCACGAACCATACTTCATCTCCATGTCCTTGTAAGACCTAATAATACCATTAACAAAGCTTAGAATTCAACACTTGAATTTTCTATATGTGAGCGGCAGAGAAAGAGGACAAAAATAGTATGGCTCAGCAAAACAAACACTAATCCGTTTTAAAAACATGATAACATAGATGAAATAAATCAACTCTAGATTCATTAGTCTCTCAAAATACACAGGTAATCTACAGGCATGCATGAGATAAACAATTAATTAGGATACCTAGGCAAAACTCTTAAACAATAAGGAATATTTGCAAATAGAATCTAGCCACCAATTCAAATTAATTTAAGCTATGAGACATTTTATTACTTTCCTTGATATCACCATTAAATGCATAATTTTTTGGAACTTCCTCTATTAAATAATTCAATTAATAACATAATTTCTCATAAAACTACTCCAAATGAAATAATGAGGATTGCAATCAAATACGCTCAATTTGGCATTTCAATCTATTGTTGGGCAATGTTGTCAAGTAAAGTAGATGATTGTTTCATAAAATCATGTCATGTATAACAAGTGCTGCAATAGCTATAGTTGTTTGATGAAAAAACTTTATTAATTCGATGAATGAAATCAATACTATTATCTAAATTATACAACTAGTCCCAGTTTCAATTAACAAATAATAAATGATTGACTAATTAATTATTATAAGAAAAATAAAATACGCAAAAACACTTTTTCTAGGAACTTCTAAAACTATTATTCTAAGAAGTCACTATTCAATTTTTATGCAACTGAACTTGTTAAAGCATATTTTTCCAAACATCATATAACATATTTTGTTTTTAAAGGAAACATAAGCAGACAAAATAAAATAAAAAAATGTAAGCCAAACAGAATATTGATATCACAACATTACACACTTAGCAAATCAAACGAGATTTATAAAATTTTAGAAGATTTATCAAAACACCCCACAATAACAAAGAGATTCTCAAGTTAATACCATGCCAGACCTGGGTTGTTTGTGAAGGAATCTGGTCTTCTCTACAACGATGATCCGTGTACAATGTTAGGCAACAATCAATGGAGTTATGGAAATAACAAGCCTCACATTGAACATTTAATGCCTGCTCAATCAAATGCTCTAACCTTCCCTCGGGAATCATAAGCATGGGAGGGAGGACTTTGTGCAATTCGTCAAGAAGTTTTAGCCTGGAGTTGGAGTTTTGAACACCCTGGTTCATAGAACCAAGTGAGAGGTGCAAAGAAGGACAAATAATACAGCTTGAAAGTTCATGAACTCGCTTAGGCTTAATCTTAAGAGGGGTAATCTCATTTCTCAGTGTATTCAATGCATCAAAAACTTTATCCTTTTCAAGAAATTCACAGAACTTATGTTCCAGTATCATAAATGATGCAAGTTTCAGCACATCGTCAGAGATATTTATTTTTTTTAGAGTAACCAAACTACCACCCCAATTTCCAGCAAGCACTTGCTTCCTAAATAAATCTACCATTGGTGAGTGTAAGGGTATGTCTGACTCTTCCTCCAAAATAGCTCCACTCCGCTCATATCCAAGAGAATAAAGAGCCTTTGTAATGATCCTAACGAACTCGGACCTCTTAATAATTCCCTTGGAGCCTATCATATCTTTGTTACCATGGGTTGTCAAAGGTCTAGCCATTTGACCTCCAAAAAGATCAATATGATTCGAGGGAGATGGAATGTTGTTTGAGATGCCTTGTAGTACAGGTATGGTTTCTTTAACGCGCTTAGATGGTGGTTCACGATCATCTACACGACCCATGAAAGATAGTTAGCCCATATATAACTGGTTGTGGAAGAGGTGGTTGGTTTGACGTGGATCGAATCAATGGCTCCTGATGCAAACCTGTGAAACCATGAATGTATGTCAGTACAGAGCAAATTTGAGCAAGTAATGACAATCCCTTGCAACAGCACAACTTGCAAGAATTTGAGTAGAAGATTCTTAAAAATTGAGCATTTACAGATCAAGAAAAAAAAAATTTCATAGTCCAACCAATGAAATTATAATAGTGTAGTCGAGATTCAGAATAATTTTGCAAATGCCATAAAAAACAAATAACAAAAACAAAATACATCAATTCAGAGTTACAAACCAAATTGAAAAGAGGCACATTCTCATGGATCTATAGGCATCATAATACCAACTAAAATCTACTATATCCAGAAGCCACATACTACAGATTCATAATCTTTGAAATAGAAAACTTTAAAAATAAATAAGTAGCTTTGGTTTTAATGTTTAGGATTTGCTAAATCCTAGTAGCTTTACAATGCCTCCCTCACGGATTACTGATTTAAAGTAACAAGGTTTTGAATGACCAAAAGAAAATTTCAAGAACAAGTTCCACTTTCTTTTTTTTTTCTTTTTTTGTTTGGGTGAGGATAGTAGATAGGTTCATTGACATCTAGATACATAAGAAACAGCAGATTCATGCTTTATATGAGATTTTATTTCATAATCTGCATAAACTTTTAGTCTGTGATCATAATTTTCATTTAACATAAGGTAACTGGTCATTCTAGTCCATTGTTCGATAAAGAAAAAGAGATCAGGAAAGGTAACCAGTCTCGTTCATGGTTTACATTTACAGAAGGGAAACTGGTCGTTCTACTCCATCGTTCTACAAAGAAAAGAAGGATTAAACAAGGTCCTGAGAGCAGAGTTCGCAGATGCACCAAATTACAAGGAATAATATCATGAAAATAGAATATCTGCCAGCAATTATTGGCTAAAATATTCCAGCATATTTTGGATTGCTAAACAGATCATCTCTGCAGCAGCAAATTAGCAGTATTTCAGCAAGATCAATCATAAATGATTAGCTCGAATATGAAATTTTTCCCCCGAAAGTAGTTTGGTTTAGAAACATTTTTTTGGGGTTTGCTCAATACTAACAGAAATGAATAGCCTCCATCACAGATCGAACGGATATATGTCAAAAGTGAGCTGCAAAAGCCGAAAAAACAAATATAGAATGATCACTACAATTCATATAATCAACATTCTAACAACTTAGCCCCAATCAAAAATAATAAAATTAATATCTAAAAAGAAAAATTCAAATCGCAATGAAAAGAGCAACAAATCAGCTCTTTAAAAACTAAGGAAATTACATCCTCCTCCAAATCCATACAATATCCTAAACTCAAGATAAATTCATCGCAGAGTATGAATCAGAACCAAATCTCTAAATCCAAACCAAAATCCCCCAAAACCGGTCCAAATCCTGAAAGCAAATAAACGAAATTTACAAAACCTAGAGGCGATCAATAAGCCAACAGAAGAAGCGGCCGAATCAAAGCGGGAAAGAGTGGCGTGAAAGCTCAAAAACCTTCAAGAGAAGAGAAGATATCCTCCCAACGTTCTTCGATGGCTTTATTAGATTAATAATATTTGCTTCGTCTGATGAGTCGGTGTTCGGTTCCTGGAAGAAAGCGTATGCCATTTGCATTAGATAAAGATGAGATGAATGTTGCAGACGACCAGAAACAACATTCGGAGAAAAAAAAAATTATGGGTAAATTCTAGGTTTTTCCAGTCAGATTACGATGAAAATTTTACAGTGAAGTTCTGCCATGTCAAAATCTTTGTTTATTTTAATAAATTTACAAGCATATCACACAATTGTTGTTTTTAGGTTGGGTACAAATGAGTAGAGTTTTCCACGTTCTCTAATTGACCTTAACGACACCTCTCAAAAGAGTTTTTTGGGTGGTGGGCAGCCCAGACTTAAATACAATTTTTCGGCTCTACACCTAGCCGATGTGGGACTATTTGTCCGTGACATTCTCTTCCACCCAATCACGTAACGCCCTCGTCACGGATCGGCTCTACCGAGGGTCCCACTGGACCATGGAGAGTCCACACACCTGGCAGACAGTAATCTGCTTTGATACCACTTATCACCTCCCAAAAGAGCCTCTTTGATGACTCTCTGCATTCTGACATTCTCTAGAATCTTTCATCTTGTGGTTGTCTTGCCGATTATTCAAATATGGCAGAGCGTGACACCAGGACTTAAATATTATTTTTCGGTCATACACCTAGCCAATATGAGACTATTTGTCTGTGACATTAAGGTTGACTTTGATTAATTAATCAAGTTTGGCACAAGCTTGAGTTTACGAGTACAGATTCGAGCCGATTCATGAACGGGTTTACTTATCATAAAAGAGAATGAGAATTTTATCAATATAAGTTAGTTTTATAACAAAATGATAAATAGAATGAGCAATCAGAAAATAAAAATATATATATTTACTTAATATAAAAAATTAAAAATATTTTTAAGTATTTGTAATAATTAAATATAAAGTTTTGAAATTAAATATGTTCTGAGTATATTTAATATGAATAATTTTTTAAACGATAAGCTCAGGAGGAGTTGGGTGATGGTTGGCTGGAGCTTGGCTTGTCAGCACATTGAGCTCAATTCTCGGCCACTTCTCGAGCTGAGCTCACTTGTATTGTGAATTTAAATATCTAATTGTACATCAAAAAAGTGTATGCATTATTGAGTTGTGAATCATTGGCCGCATTTGTTTACTTGAGAGTTTCTCCTTCGTGGTATTTAATTAATTGTTGATTAATTAAATTAGCTTGCAAAGCTCTCTTCTTTATGAAAATTAATTAATCTTATTTCCTAATGTTTTCTTCCCTATTATATTATAGTTTTGACAAAATTATTCTCCCGCTTCTGCTTTTGCGATTCAAGGCAATTAAGGTTGTTGTCTTAATGGCCAAAGAAAGGAAAAGGGATAGAATGCTTTCGGTGCATAGCAGGATTTTTAGCTTGGCTAATCTTCTTCATACGTTGGTCATACGGGAAGAATGAATAAAAATCGCAAGGTGGCTGTGTAGCTTACGAGAGAAGCGGAAGGCAACGCAATGCTTGGTTTCCCGGATTCTTTTTCTTGGGCAGTGGTTCTCGGGTAGAGAGGAGAGAAGAAAAGAGAGAGAGAGAGAGATATTTTTCTTGTAAGTCGAAATGATTGACGGTGTAATTTCTCAAGCTAATAAAATTATCCTCTATAGCTCCGTGGACTCAAGTAATTTGCCGAGCTACGTAAATCTGTGTGTTTAGTTGCATTTCTGTTTTACCCAATTTATTGTTCCAAATTTTCACTTTATTGCGGTTGTTTTTCACAACATGCACTGATCTTAAGGAGATAACAGTCCAGAAGAGGAGAGACGACATGGGAGATCCATTGCAAGGAGATTGTGATGGCCACCTGATTGAACGGGCCAAGCCATAATAGTCAATTCAAATAGCCCAAAAATGATCGAGACAAAAGGCAAAGAAGACAATTTGGTGATCTCAGCACGAGTCATTTGACCATAAAACGGGGCAAGAGAGTGTCTGAGCCTTCCACTGTAGAAAAGTCGACTTGATCTGAAAACATATTCTATCGTGGAGCTAACCCAACGAAAGAGTCGGTTCCACAAAGTATCTCTGACCATTCCAAGAAGAACCGAAGTTTCCTCGCCAGGGATCTAAGTCAGTCAGCCAGACTGGATTAGCCAAACGAAATCTACCGACCATGCCCAATCGACCGAGTTGACCCTGTTGATCCAAGTCGGCTAAGCTTAGTAGACCGAGCTAAAAGGTGTTCAGATAATAAGCACACGCTTGTAAAATGCTAAAAATATCCCAAAACAAACTATCTTCAAAGGAGAGTAAATTTATAATATCACCATTAATGTGTGTCAGAAGATTCACAACAGTACAATAATAAATTTAGTGTCTTAGTGTTACACTAAAATCTATCACACAGTTAGGTAATTAAAGGGATAGGTCGAGACACTATAAATTTTTCTGTGGAAAACCCTATAAAGAGAAAAAAAACCACGGGGTCTAGCCTAGCTGAAATAATCCACTATGTAATAGTGAATACACAAGCCCGTTATTCTTCTTAGTTAAGAAAGATGAGATTACATAGTTGATGTACAACAATATTTTAACAATAACAATAGTAACAGACTGCGAAGACGGTAGTTAATTATTATGGATGAGGTAGTCTACCATGAGTGTTTTAGACGATGGTTACAACTCCAACTTGTCGTAGTGGTCATAGTTAAAAACTACGATTGTAGCTGGTCATGTGGGTCGTAGAGAGTTACTTCAGAAGCGTTAATTGGTCACCGAGCTCATATTAGAGAGCTGCAGAAGTTTAGATTAACATTTGTAGGACACATATGTCAGAGGTGAGAGCAGCATGAGCTATGAGCGCATAGACCATAAAATGTCACATAGGTCATAGTAGTGAGCTATGATAACATATGTAGATTTTAGAGGTTGGAGTTGAGAGCTGAATGTGCTATGAGTTGTGTAGATTGTAATTGGCCACATGGGCCATAATTGGGAGCTGTAACAATGTTTGTAGGCTACATAAGCTTGAGTTGGGAGTTGCACGAACTGTGATAGATTTCGTGTGTTGCAAAGGCTAGAGTTGTGAGCGACATGAGCTATGATAAGGTTTGTAGGCCGCAAAGGCCAGAGTTGGGTGTTGCGTGAACCATGATAACGTACGTCGACTGCAGAGGCTGAATTTAGGAGCTGGGTTAACTATGATAACATCAGTAGGCCACAGAGGCTGAGGTTAGGAGATGAATGAGCTGTGATAACGACCTTAGGCCACGTAGGCCGGAGTTGTGAGTTACATGTCTTGCAGACCACATAGACAAGAGTTGTCCACTTAGATTGTTGTGGTGGGTTGCAAGAAGAGAACATTAAGAGACCAGAGAAAGTCATTATATCCTAAGTTCGGTGATTATAAACAATTATTATCGGGTGGGTAACAAGTGTCTTTGTTTCGTATGTTGAGTGTATCGTTGCACCTTATGTGGAGTAAAGTATTGCACTGTATGTGGGGCATGTCATTATAATGAATATAAAGCGCGTCATTATAGTGTATGTAGAGGGTGCTTCATTATTCCGCAACATAGGTTGAGATTCTACACCCTAGTTTTGATTTCGCAATAGGTTTTGTCACAAATAGAAAGCCGCGGTTGTTGATGGTCAATGACAGCTGGTGAGTAGTGGTCAATTGTGGTCGGTGACTACAGGAATGGGCTCTGTTCACTCGACCTTCAGTGTAGACCACTAGGCTCTAACTCCTCCTCTAAGCTCTGGTCTCCTTCTGGTTCAAGGTCTTAGTCCCCTCTCAAGGAAGGGTAGGGCCCAATTTATTGAGTTCATGAGAGGACTTCTAGTAAATAAGGAAAAACCCCAGACCGTTCCATCATATTGCCTAGAGAGATCCTTTCAAATGGATGGTATTCAACAGATATTTGAATGTCTTAACAATGTCAAAATTGAGTGATCATGGGCACATTGGATTTGTCTTGTTGAGATACTCGATTTGACAATAAGCTTGTGACAATAAGCTTGTCAAATGTAACATATATTGAACCTTCTAAGTATGCAAGAGAAGCTTTCAAAAATAATTTAACAGCTCGATTTAAGTTTAATTTGACTTATATTGGATCAATTTTAGTTTCATTGTGTTTATCTCATTGAGTCTATCAATTTGACTGTAAGTTTGCTAGAATCAAAGTTCTGAATGATTTTTAATAGAAACTTATATGTTCTTTGCTCAAAAGAATATCTTGAGACTTGAGATTTGTATGAGATGATGAAAATTTGTTGATGATGTATCAACCATTGTACGACATCATTTATAAATAGAACAAACATTTCTTGAAGAAATAAAACTATTGAACACTATTCATTAATGTTCATCTCTCTCTCTTTCTCTCATCATTTACGTTTTATTCCTTGGTTGTGATTCATGGACAATCTCATATTAAATATTTTGAAAGGTGTGGTGAGTGTGGATCAAGCCACTAACAATAAGAGGAGCATGCTGATGAGTTGATCCCGATAGATAGGCATCGGTTCGGGCATGATGCATTGCACGAACAAGATAATGTGTTCTCTTCGGGAGATTCTAAGGTTGAGACACCAGAACAATTCAAGATTCTGATTGAAACTTACAATGCAAAAACGGATCGAACCCATCACATTTCTTTCAAGTTAACTGTGTGTCTTCTCAAGATTAACGACGCACTAAGATGCTAACTCTTCTTCTCAATTAGTTCAATGGCTTACCAGTACGAGGGATCGTGTCATTTGCATACTTCGAACAAATATTCATCGTACAATCCGCCAGCACGCAAAAATTGAGGAAAAGCTCGCAAGCCCTCTTGCAACTTTATTGATGACATATAAGATATAATGTTATTTTATCTCAAAATATATTTGATTTCATGTCATTTGTTCATTAATTTATACCAAGTAATACTGGCATAAAAGATTAAAGTAGCGGAATATTAGCACACGTATCACTCAATTCCTATGTATTGACATTTATAGCACCAAAATTTTAATTTTTACATGTAAGAATGAAAATGTGTATTTCACTTTTTAAAAATAGTGATGTTTTATATAATGTATGAATGAATTGAGTGATCTAAATGAAAAAAATTAAAACTTAGTTAGTTTTGTAAATATATGAGAATTGGGTGGTATGTATGTAGGGTTGTAAACGAGCCGAGCTTGAGAGAGTTCAGACTTAGCTCGTGTTCGGCTCATTCGAAATTGCTCGTGTTCGAAATCGGCTTGTGAACAATGTGTTCGTGTTCTACTCGAAATTAACTCGTTAAAATTAAATTGAAAAAAATAGATATAAAGTGTTGGATTCGAACCCGGACCAAATATACAAAGGAATGCATTAACCACATTACCACACAAGGTGATATAATTTGAACTTAGATATAAATATATATAATTTATTATTATATAAATAATATATGTAATATATTATTATAATATATATATATATATATATATTTTTTCGATCTAAAATGAGCTGAACACGAGCGAACAAAGAGTTGTTCGTGTTAGGCTCATTTATAATTCAAGTTTTAAAAACTTGTTCGTGTTCGACTTGTTTACTTAAGAAACGAGCCGAACACGAGCCGTTCGCGAACAACGAGTTTTTTTGACAACTCTATATCATAAATATCATCAAATTTGATAGAGGTATTTTGAACAAAACATTGGATTTAAAATTACTCATACATTGCATATAAAATTATTTGGTAAATTATTCAAATGTCCAAATGGATTCCAATCATGAATGGCATACTTGTAATTAGTGTAAAATTCAAACTTCCCTTCTCTGTCCCTCATAAATAGTAAGGCTTTTGCAATCTCTTCTTTCTCTTGTCTCCTCGTCGTTTCCTCTGCTATGTCATTTTTCTTGATTTTTTTTATTTTTTTGCGATTCTATTTCCTATTTTGCTCGTTGCCTTCCCAATCAAGATCATATGCTAAATTCCTATGATCTCTCCTTTTTTTTTTCTTTTGTTTGCCTGCCGTGGTTCCGCGCCGCCTCATTGCTCAGTTTAAGAGCAGCTGAGGGCTAAGGCATCACAACCGACCCTCGCTTAAGCACGAGTTGAAGTCTAGCAGAACAGTCTTGACAACGTGCCTCTCGACACACGAGGCCTTTATTTTATTTATATTTTACTTTGATATTAGTTAGTGTATTGTAGGTGAATTGTATTGTTTAAGTGTGTTGTGTGAATTGTGATGTGACATGAATTGTGGTGTTTGTGTGGATGTGTCAAAGAATAAAACCCCCCTAAGTCTAAAAGGTTCTCCTAAGGCACTCCCAATCCTTATAAGAACTCAACTTGATTTTAATATGTCGATTCCAATGGACTCAACTAAATGTTGAGGATTTAAAACCAAACATATGAGATTATATAGAGTCAAGAAGTTGTTTGAATTTCTAAATGATATGGGCCCCAATATTGGTATTCTAGGAGAGTCAGCAGAGAAATCTTATGACTAGATTATAGGCTCTATACAGCAAAACAAACATCACCAAAATGAGGTCGACACCGATGGATCCGCATGACACACCAACCTGATGACCCGCCAATACGTTGTAGACATTGATGACCCTTCGGACCACAACACAGCCTGACATACTGACCCGGTAATCTGCCTCCACTGTTATGTGCCAGTGGCTATCACCGCCCGCCTTTGCTTAAGATTTTCAAATTTTCCAAAATTTTCAAAAACTCCATTATTTTGATAATTTTCAGAGAAACAGACAAAATCATCCAAAAATTAGGGGGTAACTAATATATCATCAACAAATTTTATCATTTGGCATGAATCTCAAGACAACTAGCATGAATCAAGAAATATTTTTTTAGGAAGAAACATTCAAACTCAAATTAAAAATCATCAAGAACTCTTATTTCAGCAAACTTTTAATTGAATTGACTGGCTCGACGAGACAGACCTAATGACACAAAAACTGACTTAATTCGAGTCAAATTAAGTTGGAAGTAAACCCTTAAACCACTTTTAGAAGTTTTGGGTGGTTGATTGGAATGTCAAATGAATTTCAAATCTAACATGTTTATAGTTAAATCAAGTATCTCGAAGACATGAATCTAATTGACTCTGACATCACGACAACACTTAAATGTCTACAAAATGTTGCCTAGTCGTAGGAATCTCTCTGGATCATTCAATAAATTGATCTAGATTCATTCCTCATTTGCATGTTAGGATCTCTCAAAATCTATAAATGAAACCCTTCTCCATTCATGAAAGGAAACTTAGACCTTGAACTAAAAGAAGAGCATGACTTGGAGCTAGTTTGAGGAGGAGTTGAATTCAAGCATCGCTCCACACGGAAGAACTGACAAACGCTTCCCGATCTCACAATCGTCAACCACCACACACTGGCCACCATCGACCACATTCGACTACCTTCTGCTCTAGCAACAAAACCCCTCTAGAAGTCAAACATATGTTGTGAAGTGACAAAGCACAATGTAAAGACCGATATAGCGGAATAACAGAACACTGCGGGGTAAAGACTAACATCGCGGAGTAATCAAGCATCCTACGAAGAATTGAATCATCCTAAACACCGTGCAATTACACACTTCAAGGGCAGCGCACTGAAATCCCGACAACCACTCCCAACTACAACAACTCCCGACCTTTATACAACAAATCTTTTTAAATATAATCATTGTAATTTGAAGAATAGTGTAACCATTTTCACTTATATGGGACAAAAAATTGTACTTATATTCATCTACTTGATATTTGGGATTTGCGATTTCCATTTCAAGAGAAATTGATGAGAGATGAGATGACTGGGGAACTGACAGGCTTCGTCTCTTGCCGTCCATATCTGCGCATGACAAGATGTAGCCTGCAGACAATCATGAATCTTCCAGCATGCATCAATACATATATTTCTATTTTCAATTATATATGTATAATTTTGCTTTCACTTAAATACAAAGTGATTTTGATCAATCTAACCGTCTAAGATCCATCCATTAAATTTCCATTAATCTCGTAGCATCTCTCGAGTAACACAAGTAACCAATGAAATCATATGCAGGCTTATTATGATAAATAAAAAAGCCTGCATCAGTTTATGAGAGCCGCTGGATAAAAATAACAATTTCGCTCCAAAAAAAAAATAGAGAAAGAAAGAAACAAACTAATATATACAAAACAAGACCCCCTTCTTTTAAATTTGATATAATTTAACTGCATGATACAACTATCATTTATGAAAATATATATGTGCTTAAATTAGCTGCATCAATTATTAAACTTCTATTTTTGGAATGTTAAAAAAAATAAAATAAATTGAAATACCCTTCTATGTGACTCCCCATGACCAAGTAAAGATCCTATCATCCCTGTATTCCCTTAGCAGAGCACCACAACCTCAAGAAGATTCGGCCAAGGATCTCCCATAGCCATTCCTATGTGATTTCTGCCACTTCCATGCAACACTGAGGCTCTCTTCAAGATCTGTGTGCTTCGCTGTCCAGTTCAGCTCCATGTAGATCTTCGACGGATCGCTGTACACTTCGGCATAATCGCCGGGTCGTCTTTCAAAGTACTCCACTTTGATGTCAACTCCAGTCGCTCTCTTACAAGCTTCAACAAATTCCTTTACGGATCTACCTGATAGCAAAACTAATCTAAATATGAGCATTAAAATTTAGGGGCATTTACATGCATACCACTCAATTCCCATGTAATTGCATATCTAATACTTAAAACTTTGCTTTGTACATTTACACATCCCACAGCTTTTATATCACATCAAAATTTTCATGAAATGCACTCTTTCATGCATAAGTAAGGTGGCATATATGAAAAAATTGACGTTTAGTTGTTAGATATGTAAATACATAAGAATTGCGCGGTGTGTATGTAAATCTTCCCAAAATGTATAGTGTCGAAATATCAGAGACTAAATGACATCCTGCAAAAGAGTCCAATCATCATATGAAATGCAAAGTTGTCTGACCTTTTCCAGTGCCAACATTGTAGATCCCGACATATTTAGGCCTTGCGTTGTCAAGAGCTTTCACATGAGCGTCGACAAGGTCGGTGACGTCGATATAGTCTCTTATGCAGGTTCCATCATGAGTTGGGTAGTCTATTCCTTTAACCTGTGAGTTTAATCAAACTCATCATCGGTGAATTCCGACATGAATAATGAGAAGCGAATCATATGTTTACCTTCAGCCCTGATATGATTCCTCGTGCGGCATCGAAGCAGGCACCAGAAATTCGTCCATGCTCACGAAGCTCGGGTCTCGGAGCTTCGCCTAGCCTTCCTTCAGGGTCTGACCCAATGACATTGAAGTACCTGATCATGGGGGGTTACAAAAAAAATTAGGTACTGACATTTTTTTTATTGGGGCTTTACATACATACCAGACAAGTCTTATACATTTACATATCTTACACCTAAACTTTCATATTTACATGCATAACACTAAAACCTTTGATATCACATAAAAAATACCACTATCCATAACTTTTTAAAAGTGAATACACCTTTTCCTGCATTGGTTTTTAATATCAAGGTATTATAGATGTAAATATCATACTTTACGTGTTAGATATGTAAATGCATGAGATTTTTGTGGTATGTATGCAAATCTTCCTTTTTTTAATGGAATTTACGCTCTTTTCAGCCCATGTCAAGAGAATCAAACCTAAGAATCATAACAGACATGTCAGTATTCTTTGAAAAGTCCAGGATAATGTCCTCTGCCATCTTCTTGGCCTTCCCATATGGGTTGATAGGATACTGCATTATCAAAACAGAACTTCACCAGCTGAA
>JXCR01135085.1:41997-64834 GCA_002079205.1 Phalaenopsis hybrid cultivar
TATATATATATGCTAGGTTTCAAATAATATGGTAGTTAAACAATGGCTTTTTTGTAGAATTAGTTAGGAAATCAAATATTGATGTTGCATTAATATATGTAGAAAGTTAAGAATATTAAATAAATTTAATTATTTGTTTTTGGAGGAAGGTCATTTTATTAGCATCTCCACGTTACTTTGGCGATGATATTAGCTGCAACATCACCTCGGCTCAAATTGGAGCTCAGAAAGGTCATTTATGGCATTTTTATATTAAATTATAGGCCATCTAAACTCTAACTTGAAGGTATTTATAGTCTAATTCAAAGTATCGATGAGACTAATCCAATGACAACATAGTCGATTGGATTTGACTCTAATAAGCCCCAATCATGCAGTAAAGCATGGCTACAATTTTTAGGATATCAATTCAATGACAAATGATATCCATACGTTTTATCCTAAAGTTTCACAAAAAAATTGTTGCTAACATATCAAACCACTTCAGTTTGACTAACGTTGTTGACCCACTGTCATTCGTTCACAATCATTTCACCATGAATGTCCAATCATCGTCATTAAATAGTAGCTACCCGTCCACAACTATTTGGTCAATGTCACTCGATCATCGCTATCAACTTGCTACTACTTGAACGTTATCATTAAACTGTCGCCATTCAAGATTCAAAATCGATGACTACCACTATCAACATCTATTACCTAAGCTTAATCAACCAAATATTATGGGTTGCCCTCCACTGTTCATCCACCATCTATCAACTATCATCATCTCCCAATCACCATCGTTGGTTACCATTACCCAATTAGAAAAAAAAATTTCCAACAACATCTAACTATAATTTCTCAATAATTGTAATTTGATTATTTTTGCTTGACCACTATCACTAAACCACCTTTCAATTGAATATAATAGCCCAACTACAATTGCTCGCCTATGATCGTCTGATCACCCTCATACAGTAAAGACCTCCCAACCACTATCATTACTGCTATTGCCTATCCACGGTTTCCCAACTACCATCGCTCGAGTATAATCACCATATCACATTTGCTTGACTATGTTCATCAAATCACTATCATCCAACTATGACTATTTATCACCATCAACTTACTTTGGACCCCGTGATCATTTTAACTTGATTATGGCCTCCAAAACATCATTGCTAACTTACGATCACTTGACCACCATCATCTAAGAGTTTGTTTGAGGCGGTTGCATCTGTTTAAAGAGTTATATGTGAAGCTACTATATGAAGAATTTGATGCGACAAAGCAATTGTTGGTGAAGAAATATATTTGTTTGGATAGCTCAGTTGTGATTGTTTTTGAAATAAATATCATAATACCCTTATGTACATTCGTTAGATGTAACTTCATTGTTTCATAATTAACTGAAATATAACAATATAAATGAATATAAAATGCTCTCAGAAATTTAGAAGTCTAAAATATTACATAAAAATTTATACATCACTTAGCATCAATTAACACAACAATTAAAATTATAATGACAACAATTAATGCTATCATAATGTTTCTTTTAATGTTCAAGCCTTCTTCTCAAAAATACTCTCCATATGTGATCACTATCTAGATTGGACTTCTCTAAGTCGTTGGCCCATCTAATAAAGCCACGATCATCAATTGATCTTTGTTAGAACACATGTAAAATCTTCTTCCATAGTTGGCTTCTCGTCGTGATAAAGCATTGCAAAACACAATTGCAATACACAAGTCTAGAGATAGCATAAATCCTATTTACTCATATTTCTTGAGAAAAGTTAAAAGAAAAAGTGAGTTCTCATAGTCAATATAAACAGCTAAATAATTTGTCACTATAAAAAACTAGAGGAGTTAAAAAGTAGGGGTTCTTCGTTGCTTTAAAGCACTTACTACAAACTCATATGTGAGAAAGAATAGCAGCTGAAAAAGACATCCAAAGAACTCCTAAGATCATATGACTTAGAAGGAAAAGGGTTATTGGTTGCCTTAAAACACTTAATACTAAACTTGTATACATCAGAAAGCATAGCAACATAAAGGCCATCCAAAAGGAGTCATACGATTCATCATTGACCTCAAAAGAAAAAAAATGTTAAATCAATTCATAAACAAACAAAACAACATAATATTTTGTTCAAGTACTCCACATGTACCTAACTCAATTGGGGTTTCCTGACCAAGAACCTATGCATGCTCATCGATGGTGATGACTCTTTTGAACATCATATCAAGCTTCTCTTCAAGTTCATGATTAGTGCCACAAAATTTAAACTCTTTATGTTAGGGGCAACCTACATTTCATTGAAGAGAAATTAGCCTTTTATATTGAATTGAACATCCAAGCAAGACATATGACATGTCAATTTATAAAGAATTGACTTCATCTCTAATTTTTTCTTTCATCATTCGTTTGACACAACAACAATCTTCTTTGTGAGGCTTCAAACTAGTACGGTTGATCCACATTTTAGTTCTTTCCAATGTTTCCAATCATTTTTCAGTTAGTCTCATATATTTTTAAGCTGACCATTGTCATATTCTCTACCAAATTTTTCACAAAATAATTGTATTATAATATGTCATTCTTTTTTATTGAAATGCATTATAGGTCCTAATTCTACTTCATTTTCATAAATATTATAACAAACAAGAGCAGTTTCTCTCTCCCATGTAATAGATAAACAATATTCTCTTTATTTCACCATTGCAACCCACTAGATAAAAAAAAAATTGCAATGTGAGAAGAGAGAAATTGTAAAAAATTGTAACATAAGCCTATTTCTCATCCATAAAATTGAAAAAAAAAAGAAGGAATATTAAAATTAGCTAAAAATTTTCACGACCCAAAGTCAATATAGAGAGATAAATAATCTGTCATTAAACTATAACAAGAAGACAGATGACCCATAAAAAGGGGATTTTGGTAGCCTTACATTAGTTTAGGACAAACTCTTATATATCCAAAAACATATCATCAACAAGACCATCCAGAATAACCCTTAAAATCATATGGCTCAGAAAAAAGTAAATTTTTGGTTGCTTTAATACACTTAATAGGAAAGTCACATACATATATCAAAAAACATAGAATTAATATGAAGGCCTTCTGGAAGGACCCCAAGGTCATATGACTTATCATAAAGTTATAAAAAAAAGTTATTCCAAATCCAATTTTAGCCCTTAGAGAAAACTTATATAAAATATATACACTTTATACAGATTTTTTAAATAATTACAATCACTACTAGCATATCAAAAAAATATTGGTGGTAAGCATGCAAATGCTTCTCGTTATTTTTCTTTCCCAAGTTCCACACCAACATTAGTGCTAGTAAGAGAAATGCAAGCTTCTAAGATAACACTTTATGTTAATTTAAATGAAAACAACTATGATCCAACATTCCATTTTTGTCCCAATGCATTTAAATCTATGTACTTCTATTTTTTCTCAAAGTATGCATGATAAACCGATGAAGATGGAGACATTGGAGAATAGTGCTACAAATACTTCAATGATAGTTTGCCTATTTNGTCATTAGACTATAACAAGAAGACAGATGCCCATAAAAAGGGGATTTTGGTAGCCTTACATTAGTTTAGGACAAACTCTTATATATCAGAAAGCATACCATCAACAAGACCATCCAGAATAACCCTTAAAATCATATGGCTCGGAAAAAAGTAAATTTTTGGTTGCTTTAATACACTTAATAGGAAACTCACATATATATATTGTAAAACATAGATTTAATATGAAGGCCTTCTAGAAGAACCCCAATGTCATATGACTTATCATAACGTTATAAAAAAAATTTATTCCAAATCCAATTTTAGCCCCTAGAGAAAACTTATATAAAATATATACACTTTATAGAGATTTTTTAAATAATTGCAATCACTACTAGCATATCAAAATCATATTGGTGGTAAGCATGCAAATGCTTCTCGTTCTTTTTCTTTCCCAAGTTCCACACCAACATTAGTGCTAGTAAGAGAAATGCAAGCTTCTAAGATAACACTTTATGTTAATTTAAATGAAAACAACTATGATCCAACATTCCATTTTCACCCCAATGCATGTAAATCTATGTGCTTCTATTTTGTCTGAAAATATACATGATAAACCGATGAAGATGGAGACATTGGAGAATAGTGCTACAATTACTTCAATGATAGTTTGCCTATGTTCTATCATTCGCTTTTTGAAAACAATACAAAAGTTCTAGGCACTCAAATCCAATTATGAAATGCTTACAACCCTAAAATGAATGTGTGAATCATGGTGGTTGACCAATCTCTTCTTGACATCTATCAATGCATACAAATTGTAGACAAAGAAAAAAGAGATGTCTTAAATTCTCTAAGTAATAGTTACATACAACCAAACTCAAGTTGCATATCAACTAAAATTCACTCTCCAAATAAATTAGCAGAATTATAAAAATTCAACCAACAATTCATTAAGAACCTTTAGATGTGCATATTTGAATATAATAAATATATATATATACAACTGACTAAGATAAAAGCGCAAAAAATCTACACATCCATAGCAAAAACAACAACTAACAGAGAAACAATATATCAAAAAGATGAGAAAATAACCCCCACATCCTTAGAAAAAAAAAACAGCAACTGCTCAATCCTTGGATCTTCAAAGGTATATGAAAACCACCATGAACATGAGCAGATAATAACATAATCACAAAATAGTAGAAGTGCCTAAAATACATTACAAAAATCATAGAAGCACAAGAAAGAATGAAATTGTCATAAAAAAACATAACAAAAGATGATAGTCAAGAGAGAAGATCTCTAAACTAGGAGGATCAAATAATCACAGACATAAAACAACCTTCACGTGATTATAAAACAACAATCACAGAAACAAGAAGCCCCTAAAAAGATTTAAGAAAAATAATAATAAAAGGGCCTGAAAGAATAAAAATACTATTAAAAACATACATCAAATGATGTTAGTCGAGGGCAAAAACTCAAAACTCTCAGGGGATGGAATACCTTCGAATGATAACACACATAAACAGGAAGATGAACTGAAATCAGGGTGATTAGAATAAAGTAAAGGGGATTAGAGGGGTAGTGATGAGAGGGTCAAAGGAAGAAGTCCTCATAAACACAGATCATAGTGTGAGAAAAGAGTTTGCAAAACTTCCTAATTTTATATCGCATTTTCAGAAATGACATCATGAACACTACTAAAAATAGGGTTGCGATGTTGCACTATTAAGCAGGCATGCCCTAAATATGGTTTATTGATCATCATTATTTGACTACAATGACCAAAAAAATAGCACCTAATTTTAGTTGCTTGACACCATCACTAGGCTATAGCCTTCTGACCAATATCGCTCAATGGACTCCTAACCACTATTGACTAATTATTGCCCGTTGAGCACGGTCACCTGACTGAGTCTCATTACCACATTTGACTAAGCCTCATCAATATCACTCAACTATCGCCTACCAATCATTATTGCTTGACTATGGTGTCATTATCACCATTGCTTGACTAATGCCATTTCATCATCATCCACCAATTATAAAATTCTTTCTTCTATCACCTAACTATAGACTCCATAGTAGCATCTCCCAATTATAGACTCCAAATAACAATAACCTCATTAATTAGGTCTCCAGTCCATTATATAATTGCATGACTATTCGTTCAATCACTATCCCTCAACTCCCATGCTCCCAATTACTATTGCTTAACCACCATTACCATACAAAGATCTCTTAATCACCTTGCTTGATTACATTTTTTTTTTTTGCTATCATTTAACCAAGCAACCATTCGTTGACTATAGTCCCTCGATATCATTCAACCACTTTCACCCTACTATGACTGCCCAATCTTTATTGACTGATTATGATTAATTGACCATCATCGATCGCTCCTTTATGGTCACTCAAAAAATCTCACACTTTAACTGTTGTCTAACCTTCAACATCTAACTATAGTGAATAGACAATCAATTTTCTTACGCAATCTTACATCATCTCGACTTTCATTATCTAATTATTATCATCCAACCATCATCTCATACCATCCACGCTAAAATTAAGCTAAACTTCTTAATCTCATTATTTCTCTCCTTAAAAAAAAAAACAACTTAACATAACTATAATTTTTATCTTGAAACTTACTCCAATGCCTCATTGCTCATCTAGCTTCTATCATGAGATCCATCCTGCATATAGAGAGAGAGGGGGCCCATGAGAAATTTACATACGCTTAACATAATTCTTATGTATTTACATATCTAACACCTAAATTTTGATATTTACATTTTAATATTTTAGTGGCATAAAACAATGCATGAAAATATGTATTTCACCTTTAAAAACTTAGTAAGAGTGATATTTTCTTATGTGATATTAAATATTTGAGTGTTACTTACATAAATATAGAATTTTTGGTGTTATATGCGTAAATGTATGAGAACTGTGTGGTATGTATGTAAATGCCCCTATCAGTATATATATAAGCTGCATTTAAAATTGGAATTAGGTTGTTAGTTGAATAAAACATCAAGACCACTTGCAGAAATCTCTGATTGATTTTGAAACCATTTTATATAGAATAAATTAATTTAGTTGGTCCATAGCATACTATTTATCTTGCTTTTTTTCAAATTAATATCAATTGATTTGTGTAATTACTATAATGTATTTTCTTACATGTGTAAAATAGTATTTTTTTTACACAATTAGATACCTAACTTCTATATCTTACATATTTATAAAATTGATATTAAAAGCTGTATTATTATTTTAAAAAATTAATAATAATTATATTTTTAATGTGATACTAAAAATTTGAGTTGTCGACGTATACCAACCATCTATTTGGTGTTCTTGTCGTCATCCATTGGTCGTTCATCGAACAACAATAGTCACCACCGACACTAACAATTGCATGATTTCATTTGCATTAAATCAAGAAACGCGAGATAATATACTAAATTTATTTTGTACAAAAAGAAAAATAATTAAATACATTATACTTTAATTATATTATATTTCTTTTTCAGCAATCAAAACAACCCAAAAATGTTGAATAAGGGCTCTGGTGGGGGTCTCCAAATAGGCCTGCCAAAAAAACTCTTCTCGGATATGGCTCATGTTCAGATTGTTCGATAAACAAACGGGACGAGCATGAACAATTTTTTTTAGCTCTGTTTTAAACGAGACGTGTTGTTGTTCGAATTAAAAAAGTTAATTTTAATTAATTATATATAAAAAAATCAAACTATATAGTAAAAACAATTAGAGATTTAGAAAAAAAATATAAAGTAAATAATTAAAATCATTTTATTTTAAGTAATTTTTTTAGCGATATGATCATAAATGGGTGGCTTGAATTAGATAATAAATATTTTAATTAAAAAACCCTAACTTTTATTCTCANATGGGACTATTTGTCTGTGACATAGAGCTGCCTAAAAAAACTCTTCTCGTATTTGACTCATGTTCAAATCGTTCGATAAACAAACGGGACGAGCATGAACAATTTTTTTTAGCTCGGTTTTAAACGAGACGTGTTATTGTTCGAATTAAAAAAGTTAATTTTAATTAATTATATATAAAAAATTCAAGCTATATGGTAAAAACAATTAGAAATTTAGAAAAAATATAAAGTAAATAATTAAAATCATTTTATTTTAAGTAATTTTTTTAGCCATATGATCATAAATGGGTGGCTTGAATTAGACAATAAATACTTTAATTAAAAAACCCTAACTTTAGTTCTCATAAGCATCATAGTACTATTTACTAAGCCCTAACCCACGAGCCACAACTCCAACCGTTTGGTTTTCANTGGCTATCATTTGACCAAGCAACCATTGATTGACTATAGTCTCTCGATATCATTCAACCACTTTCACCCTACTATGAATGCCCAATCTTTATTGACTGATTATGATTAATTGACCATCATTGATCGATCCTTGATGGTCACTCAAAAAATCTCACACTTTAACTGTTGTCTAACCTTCAACATCTAACTATGGTGAATAAACAATCAATTTTCTCATGCAATCTCACATTCTCTCGACTTTCATTATCTAATTATTATCATCCGACCATCATCACATACTATCCACTCTTAAATTAAGCTAAACTTCTTAATCTCATTATTTCTCTCCTTAAAGAATAACAACTAAACATAACTCTAATTTTTATCTTGAAAATTACTCCAATGCCTCCTTGCTCATCTAGCTTCTATCATGAGATCCATCCTGCAAATAGAGAGAGAGGGGGCCCATGAGAAATTTACATATAATTAACATAATTCTTATGTATTTACATATCTAACACCTAAATTTTGATATTTACATTTTAATATTTTAGTGGCATAAAACAATGCATGAAAATATGTATTTCACTTTTAAAAACTTAGTAAGACTAATATTTTTTTATGTGATATTAAATATTTGAGTGTTACTTACATAAATATAGAATTTTTGGTGTTATATGCGTAAATGTATGAGAACTCAGTATATATAAGCTGCATTTAAAATTGGAATTAGGTTGTCAGTTGAATAAAATATCAAGACCACTTGCAGAAATCTCTGATTGATTTTGAAACCATTTTATATAGAATAAATTAATTTAGTTGGTCCATAGGATAATATTTATCTTGCTTTTTTTTCAAATTAATATCAATTGATTTGTGTAATTACTATACTATATTTTCTTACATGTCTAAAATAATATTTTTTTTACACAATTAGATACCTAACTTCTATATCTTACATATTTATAAAGTTGATATTAAAAGCTGTATTTCACTTCTAAAAAATTATTAATAATGATATTTTTAATGTGATATTAAAAATTTGAGTTGTCGGCGTCTACCAACCATCTATTTGTTGTTGTCGTCATCCATTGGTCGTTCATCTAACAACAATCGTCACTACCGACACTGACAATTACATGATTTCATTTGCATTAAATCAAGAAACGCAAGATAATATACCAAATTTATTTTGTACAAAAAGAAAATTAATTATTTTAAATACATTATACTTTAATTATATTATGTTTCATTTTCAGCAACCAAAACAACCCGAAAATGAATAAGGGCTCTGGTGGGGGTCTCCAACTAGGTGTCACCTCCCAAAAGAGCCCTTATGAGAGGTGGGCAGCCCAAGACTTAAATACTGCTTTTCGGCCCTACATCTAGTCAATGTGAGACTATTTGTCCGTGACATTCTCCTCCACCCAATCACGTGACGCCCTCGTCACCGATCGGCTCCACCGAGGGTCCCATTGGACCATGGAGAGTCCACACACCTGACAGACAGTAATATGCTCTGATACTATTTGTCACCTCCCAAAAGAGCCCTTATGGGTGGTGGGCAGCCCAAGACTTAAATACTGTTTTTCGGCCTTACACCTAGCCAATGTGAGACTATTTGTCTGTGACATAGAGCTGCCTAAAAAAACTCTTCTCGTATTTGACTCATGTTCAGATCGTTCGATAAACAAACGGGACAAGCATGAACAATTTTTTTAGCTCGGTTTTAAACGAGACGTGTTATTGTTCGAATTAAAAAAGTTAATTTTAATTAATTATATATAAAAAATTCAAGCTATATAGTAAAAACAATTAGAAATTTAGAAAAAAATATAAAGTAAATAATTAAAATCATTTTATTTCAAGTAATTTTTTTAGCCATATGATCATAAATGGGTGGCTTGAATTAGATAATAAATATTTTAATTAAAAAACCCTAACTTTAATTCTCATAAGCATCATAGTACTATTTACTAAGCCCTAACCCACGAGCCACAACTCCAACCGTTTGGTTTTCATTTCGAGTTGGGAGAAGCTTCAAGCAAAAACCTCTGTTATGGTTAGGATTTGGCTTCACCATCACAAGAGTTCATTCGCCTATGTCGCCTGCAAAGGAATACTCATCTCTTATGACCTCTGTTTGTGGCTTATGAGTAGTGACTCGCCTCAGTGAGACTTCTCTAGCCTAGCCCAACCAAAACAATCCACCATTATTTATTGAGTACACATACAAGTCTATGTCACACATGCGGAAAAGAACTACATTATTCCTTGGGAAATATTGTTNGCCTCTGTTATGGTTAGGATTTGGCTTCACCACCACAAGAGTTCATTCGCCTATGTCGCCTGCTAAGGAATGCTCATCTCTTATGCCCTCTCGTTTGTGGCTTATGAGCAGTGACTCGCCTCAGTGAGCTTTCTCTAGCCTAGCCCAACCAAAACAATCCACTATTAATTATTCAGTACACATACAAGTCTATGTCACACATGAGGAAAAGAACTACATTATTCCTTGGGAAATATTGTTTGTTTTTGAAATTTTATATGTTGTCTTTGTAGTGCGTCATTGTAAAGTGTTTGGGACGACGCTTTGCTCTGTTGAGTGATTTTTTACTTTGCAACATATGTCNGGTGACTCGCCTCAGTGAGCTTTCTCTAGCCTAGCCCAACCAAAACAATCCACCATTAATTATTGAGTACACATACAAGTCTATGTCACACATGCGGAAAAGAACTACATTATTCCTTGGGAAATATTGTTTGTTTTTGAAATTTTATATGTCGTCTTTGAAGTGCGTCATTGTAAAGTGTTTGGGACGACGCTTTGCTCTGTTGAGTGATTTTTTACTTTGCAACATATTTCAGTATTCCGTAGCGCAAGTTGTGATTCTGTAATGGGTTTTGTTGAATGAGTAGGGGGCAGATGATGGTGGTCAACAACAACCAACGAGAGGTGAACGATGGTGGTTAATGAGTGCACAAGCGGGCGACGTTNATAAAGTGTTTGGGATGACGCTTTGTTTTGCTGAGTGCTTCTTTACTTTGCAACATATGTCGGTATTCCGTAGCACAAGTTGTGATTCCGTAATGAGTTTTGTTGAATGAGTAGGGGGTGGATGATGGTGGTCAACAACAACCAACGAGAGGTGAACGATGGTGGTTAATGAGTGCACAAGCGGGCGACGTTCGTTTGATATTTAGTGTAGAACACTCGATCTCAAGTCCTTCTCCTGCAAGCTTCAGTCTTCCTCTGATTTAAGATGTATGTCCCTTTTCATGAAGGAGGTCGTGCTCAATTTATAGAATTTAGAAGACATATCACTATTAGAAAAAAAGGAATTCAGATAACTCCATCAAACTGCTCATACATGATCATATAATGTTTTGCATACACTTAAGTGCCTTGAAGATGTTAGAATTAAGTGATCTTTGGAATTCGTCTGACAATTTAATTATGCCCCAAAAACTTCTGAAAATAGTTTAACGACTCGTTATGTTCTCTATTTGACTTGGATGGGGTCAACCTTGGTGTCACCGACTTTGTCTTTTTGAGCTGGTTAATTTGATTATAAGTTTGCAGGAATCAGAGTTATGAATGATTTTTAATTGAAGTTTAAATGTTCCCTAATCAAACAAAATGGTATTGAGATTCATGCCACACCTTAAAATCTATACCTAATGATGAAATTTCTTGATGGCATATATATTTGTTGAAGGTTCTCCTCTTGTTTTTCCCATGGTGCGGATTGATGCCTTTTTTTAATACAAACTTTAAATAATTATTATTTTATCTGTAAAATACAAACAAATTAAATTTAATGCGAACAAATCACAAACATGCTATTCACTAACATTTTTTAAAATGAGCAAAATTTGAATTAATTTATTTTCGAACAAATCGAACATGAACACTTATTGGGCTCATTTACAGCCCTACAATTAACTACGTTAAAAATGAAAAATCCACTGCAAACATAGCTAGTTTTTATTTAATGGTGGGGTTGAAGGTATTTACCAACATATCAAATATTTTTTTCGTGTTTACATATCTGACGTCTAAACTTTATTTTTTATATTTATAACACATAAAAATGTCATTGTTACTACGGTTCTTCTTAACGTAATCGCAACTTGATAAAAACTAGTTGTAAAGTTAAAGAAGAATAATTTGATATTCAAAAAGCTGCGGTTACAATTATAATTTTTTTTTTTTGAAAAAATCTGTTTATAGCAAGAAAATTACTGAAGCACCTAAGTAGGACGAGTGAGAAAACACAGATTTAAGCAATAACATCTTGAAAAAAGCTATCAAAATGAAGTTTACATAAACAGATAAAACTGAGATGTGGCGCCACAACGCCACTGCACACCGCCCCAAACATATGATATATTTAAAAAAAATGAAATACACATTTTTTATGCATAAGAATGATGTGGCATGTCTGTACAAATTTTATTTGCGTATTAAATAAATAAATAATAGCTATTTTGCACACACAATTAATAGAAATATGGATATAAATGAATATCACATAATTTGTGGAAGCAAACGACTAAACAATATTTAAAATGGCAGATTAGCTTATCTTATNAGGACAAGTGGGAAAACACAGATTTAAGCAATAACATTTTGAAAAAGCTATCAAAATGAAATTTACATAAACAGAGAAAACTGTGGTGTGGTGCCACAACGCCACCGCACGCCGCCCCAAACATATAATATATTAAAAAAAAATGAAATACACATTTTTTATGCATAAGAATGATGTGGCATGTCTGTAAATTTTTTTTTACGTATTAAATAAATAAATAATCGTTATTTTGCATACACAATTAATAGAAATATGGATAAAAATGAATATCACATAATTTGTGGAAGCAAACGACTAAACAATATTTAAAATGGCAGATTAGCTTATCTTATAAAATATTTAGAGTCAACGCATGAATTCGATATATGTAATTTTGTAATTTATGATTTTAATCATAATTACAAAAAACTTTACCAACAAGCAAACTGACACCTACAATTAAATTCGATCATGTGTAGCATTGAAGTGAGTTCCAATGAATACAAATTAGCGAGCCAAAGCTCCCTAGAAAATAAAGAAAAATTGCATACATATCACTAGGGGTGTAAACAAGACGAACACGAGTGAGTCATAAGGTATGTTTGAGCTCAAAAGGTATGTTCGTGTTCGGCTCGTTTGCTTAACGAGCCGAACACGGGCTNAAACTTTACCGACAAGCAAGCTGACACCTACAATTAAATTCGATCATGTGTAGCATTGAAGTGAGTTCCAATGAATAAAAATTGGCAAGCCAAAGCTCCCTAGAAAGTAAAGAAAAATTGCAGACATATCATCAGGGGTGTAAACAAGCCGAACACGAGTGAGCCATAGTTAGCTCGTGTTATCGTGTTTGGCTCGTTCATATTTCGAGCTCGAAAGTTATGTTCGTGTTCGGCTCGTTTGCTTAACGAGCCGAACACGAGCTGTTTACGAACAAAAAATTCTTTTAACTGCCCTAATCACGTAGCCATAAAACGATAAGGATTCGAGCAAGATTTAAAAATTATTATTTATGTTAAAACATTATTTGAATCTAATTTAAGAATTTTTATTTTATTTTCTTAATCAATATTTTAATTGATTATAAATCTTTGTAGNCTTCAAAGTAAAGATTCCCTCCACCTGGCCCCTGAGGGGCCTTCAGCCCTTGCTTGAGTTTGCTAAGTCCANTCATTTCAATTTGTTTAATAATAAATGCATGCACCCATTTTTCTTTTTTCTTCTTTGCCATTTTAAGCTAAGTCATATACTCAGTCTCATATTTTAGGAATTTTTAGTGGAAGCAGCAGAATTTGACTATTTCTCATAAAACAATTTCTGGGTTTTTTATAACCTTGCAGGATATAGTTATTGGGACCCCTGGCCGTTTAAAGGATCTCATTGAAATGGGTATTTGCTGTCTGAAAGAAGTTTCTTTTGTGGTAAGATTCTATCCATTTTTATCTCTTTGTAATAACTCTTGTTCCTTGTATATGTCATTGATGCTTTTATGGCTTGCTTTTCTTGTCAGCATTCATTTAGTATTTTTATGAGGCTTTTGGATCAAGCATTTGAGATTATGCCAACTCACCTTTGCATAAAAAAGGTGTATTTCACTTTTTAAAAGTTAAAATAGTGTTATTTTTGATGTGATCTAAAAGATTTGCGTGGTATAATTTTAAAAATTAAAATTTATGTGTTAGATATGTAAATACATAAGAATTAGGTGATACATATATAAATGCCAAAAAATGAAAATATGAGCTAACTATAAGAATGCTGTGCATATGAATTGTCAGTGAGATTTTTCTTTATTTGTGCTTATATACGAGCTTAATAGGTTGGGATTTTTTTCATATTGATGAAGGAATTGGGATTTTTCTTTTGACTAATAGNGATGAAAATATGAGCTAACTATAAGAATGCTGTGCATACGAATTGTCAGTGAGATTTTTCTTTATTTGTGCATATACGAGCTTAATAGGTTGGGATTTTTTTCATATTGATGAAGGAATTGGGATTTTTCTTTTGACTAATAGNTGATTCATTTATTATTATTTTTTTTTTTAAAGAGATAGAAATGATGTTTGAAAAGTGAGAATTTGTTTTTCACTCATTTTGAATGTGAAAATAAAATCATCACTTTTGAGGTATTTACAAAGTGTTTGTGGAGTTTAAAGGCCACACTGATTTGTAATTACATCTAACTAAATGATGTAATTTGATAGATTCATCATATTTTTATACATGCTTTTGAAGCAACCAAAGAAGTCTTATGCGTACCTGACACATGCTTCATTTTTTGTTGAATTACAATAAGAGCGTCTAAAACCAATTTGATATTTCTTCATGCAGTGTGGTGGAGGGGATTCAAAAGAGAAAAGCTTTTCTCTTTTNATAGTCAAGAGAGAAGATCTCTAAACTAGGAGGATCAAATACCTTCATATGATTAAAAAACAACAATCACAGAAACAAGAAGCCCCTAAAAAGATTTAAGAAATAAAAAATAAAAAAAGGGCCTGAAACAATAAAAATATTATAAAAATCATACAACAAATGATGCTAGTCGAGGGCAAGAACTCAAAACCCTCAGAGGATGGAATACCTTCGAATGATAACACACATATATGAGAAGATGAACTGAAACCAGAGTGATTAGAATGAATTAAAGGGGATTAGAGGGGTAGTGATGGGAGGGTCAAAGGAAGAAGACCTCTTAAACGCAGATCATAGTGTGAGAAAAGTGTTTGCAAAACTTCCTAATTTTATATCGTATTTTTAGAAATGGCATCCTGAACGCTACTAAAAATAGGGTTGCGATGTTGCAGGATGAAGTATCGCGATACCAACTCTACACCAAGCATGCCCTAGATATGGTTTATTGATCATCATTATTTGACTACAATGACCAAAACAACAACACCTAATTTTAGTTGCTCGATCACCATCACTAGGCTATAGCCTTCTGACGAATATCGCTCAATGGACTCCTAACCACTATTGACTAGTTATTACCTGTTGAGCACAGTCACCTGACTGAGTCTCATTACCACATTTGACTAAGCTCATAAATATCACTCAACTATAGCCTACCAATCATTATTGCTTGACTATGGTGTCCTTATCACCATTGCATGACTAATGCCACTTCATCATCATCTACCAATTATAAAATTCTTTCTTCTATCACCTAACTATAAACTCCATNAGCCAAAACGAGTCGAACAAGAACGAACACATCTTTGTTTGTGTTCGGCTCGTTAACTTATCAAACGAAATTAACTAGTCGAATACGAGCTTCTTAACGAGTCGAACACGAGCTGTTTGCGAACAACGAGCCGTTTTGCTAGCCCTACATACCACGCTTATGGATTCATATGTAACACTTAAAGTTTCATATTTGTATTTATAACGTCTTAGNTGAGCCAAAACGAGCCAAACAAGAACGAACACATCTTTGTTTGTGTTCGGCTCGTTAACTTATCGAACGAAATTAACGAGTTGAACACGAGCTGTTCGCGAACAACGAGCCGTTTTGCCAGCCCTACATACCACGCTTATGGATTCATATGTAACACTTAAAGTTTCATATTTGTATTTATAACGTCTTAGTGTTTTAACCCATGAAAAAATTGAAATTCACTTTTAAATAGAGAATAATTATGGTATTTGTTATGTGATGGTAAAAATATGAAGGGGATAGTAACGTACATAGAACTCGAAATATTATTTACAAAATCTAACGCCCATGTGCTATTTATGAATTATCTAATCGATATATTTGTGCGTGTCATGATCAAATCATAGAGAATTTGATAAAAAATGAGAAGTATAAGTTGGGCTTTTTTCATGAATTTTATGATATTTGAGTGAGAATTTGAAAAAATGGATCAAAGAGGGTGCTCGACTTATAAATTGAAATGTTTTGAGTGTTATTCATATAAATGCCAAATATGAATGATACGGGTATGAATGTGAAAATTTAGGCGTAAATATGTAAATACAAAATAATTACATGGTATGTATGTAAATTTCCCAAAAAANGTCTAATCGATATATTTATGCGTGTCATGATCAAATCATAGAGAATTTGATAAAAAATGAGAAGTATAAGTTGGGTTTTTTTCATGAATTTTATGATATTTGAGTGAGAATTTGAAAAAAGGATCAAAGAGGGTGCTCGACTTATAAATTGCAATGTTTCGAGTCTTATGCATATAAATGCCAAATATGAAAGATACGGGTATAAATGTGAAAATTTAGGCGTAAATATGTAAATACAAAATAATTACATGGTATGTATGTAAATTTCCAAAAAAAAAACAATATTATTATAAACATTTTAGAAATCAAGGTAACGTGTTTCGATGAAATAACACCTTGTTNCAAAAAAAAAAACAATATTATTATAAACATTTTAGAAATCAAGGTAACGATGAAATAACACCTAGTTCAATTAGACCGTTGGTTGTGCCATAATTGCCTAAAATTTGGCTCGTTAGCTCATCAGGTTTGNAACACCTTGTTCAATTAGACCGTTGGTTGTGCCATAATTGCCTAAAATTTGGCTCGTTAGCTCATCAGGTTTGGCTCCTTAGCCATTTATAGATCCAGATCGAGCCCATTTTACTGAATTATGCCCTTAAGGACAATTCTTCGAGCAGACCTATAAAATTTTTGTTTTGTGTTTAGAAAGCCAATAACCCTTTTTAGTCTAGTAGCCTAAAACAAGCTTTTAAAATTGCAATGCTTATATACATATCACATAATTCATATGCATTTATATATCTAAACACATAATCTTTAATTTTTTACATTTATACCAACTTAAACCTTTTATATCACTTAAAATATATATTTTCAAAGACAGAATTAAGATGACATATATGAAAAAATTGAAGTTTAAATATTAGATATGTAAATAGTTAAAAATTAAGTGATATCTTTTAAATTTATTCATTTATTAATCATATATATAGAAAAAAATATTCAAATTTATTAGNTCTATAAAATTTTTGTTTTGTGTTTAGAAAGCCAATAACCCTTTTTAGTCTAGTAGCCTAAAATAAGCTTTTAAAATTGCAATGCTTATATACATATCACATAATTCATATGCATTTATATATCTAAACACATAATCTTTAATTTTTTACATTTATACCAACTCAAATCTTTTATATCACTTAAAATATATATATTTTCAAAGACAGAATTAAGATAACATATATGAAAAAATTGAAGTTTAAGTATTAGATATGTAAATAGTTAAGAATTAAGTGATATCTTTTAAATTTATTCATTTATTAATCATATATATAGAAAAAAATATTCAAATTTATTAGNCAATGAACCATTTTGCCAGCCCTACATACCATGCTTATGGATTCATATATAACACTTACAGTTTCATATTTGTATTTACAACATCTTAGTGTTATAACCCATGAAAATTTGGAAATTCACTTTTAAATAGAGAATAATTATGGTATTTGTTATGTGATGGTAAAAAATATGAAGGGGGGGGTAATAACGTACATAGAACTCGAAATATTATTTATAAAACCAAACGCCCACGTGCTATTTTTGAACTATCTAATCGATATATTTGTGCGTGTCATGATCAAATCATAGAGAATTTGATAAAAAATGAGAAGTATAAGTTGGGCTTTTTTCATGAATTTTATGATATTTGAGTGAGAATTTGAAAAATGGATCAAAGAGGGTTCTCGATTTATAAATTGCAATGTTTCGAGTGTTATGCATATAAATGCCAAATATGAATGATACGGGTATAAATGTGAAAATTTAGGTGTAAATATGTAAATACAAAATAATTACATGGCATGTATGTAAATTTCCCAAAAAAAAAAAAACAATATTATTATAAACATTTTAGAAATCAAGGTAACGTGTTTCGATGAAATAACACCTAGTTCAATTAGACCGTTGGTTGTGCCATAATTGCCTCAAATTTGCCTCGTTAGCTCATCAGGTTTGGCCCCTTAGCCATTTATAGATCCAAATCGAGCCCATTTTACTGAATTATGCCCTTAAGGACAATTCTCCGAGCAGATCTATAAAAGTTTTGTTTTGTTTAGAAAGCGAGTAACCCTTTTTAGTCTAGTAGCCTAAAATAAGCTTTTAAAATTGGAATGCTTATATACGTATCACATAATTCATATGCATTTATATATCTAAACACATAATCTTTAATTTTTTACATTTATACCAACTCAAATCTTTTATATCACTTATACTATCATTTTAACTTTTAAGAAGTAAAATATATATTTTCAAAGACAGAACCAAGATGACATATATGAAAAAATTGAAGTTTAAATATTAGATATGTAAATAGTTAAGAATTAAGTGATATCTTTTAAATTTATTCACTTATTAATCATATATATAGAAAAAAAATATTTAAATTTATTAGTTCAACGCAGAGTGGACCGTTCAAGCGAGTCAAACAGAATCGTGAGCCGGTTCGAGCTAGGCTCAATAAGTAGCTCGTGAACTTAGCTTGATGAGTTAACATGTCATAGCTATTCCCGCCTGTTAGCTCGGGGACTTTTTAAAAATATTAATATAATATATAGTCAAAATTAAATTTAGGGACGTTATATTTAAAAGAATAAAAAATATTTAAGAAAATCATTTATATTTAATATTAAAAAATTTATCATTAATTTTTTCTAATTACTCATTTTATATGTTATTTTAAATTTATTATTATTTAAAAGAATGTTAATAAGCTGGCTTGAGCCAACCCTCGAAGTCGAATGCAAAGCCCTGGCGCACTGTAACCGACACTGGGCAGAACGCAAAACCCTAAAACCTCATCTTCACCTCTTTACCACCTTAACGAAATTTCGCTAACAGTTGTTGTACATTGCTTCTTATGTTACNGTTTCGGTTCGTTTACACCCCTAGCTAGAGCCAACCCTCGAAGTGGAATGCAAAACCCTAGTGCAATGTAACCGACACTGGGCAGACCGCAAAACCCTAAAACCCCATCTTCACCTCTTTACCACCTTAACGAAATTTCGCTAACAGTTGTTGTACATTGCTTCTTATGTTACCATGTCCGGCCTCGCCTCTTCGCCGACCATCCCACTCCTCTCGCACTCCATGTGAGGTCGAATCGTCTTCATAGAATGCCCCCTCTGCGTCACCCTTTGCTATGCAATATTCTCCATTCCACCGTCCTCATGCGCAGCTCTTGTCATCTACTTGAGGAGATTTCAGGCTGCTCTGCGGCTGTTCGCGGTTTCTCTTTCCGCTTCCTCAATCGCCGCGCAAACCCATTCGGAAACACGTCTAGGATTTTCGTGCGTTCCCTTAAATACTCCGGCTTTTGTTGTTGTAGACAGCTTTCTTCCTCCCGACCCTGTAAGATTGTGTTTTCTCTCACGTTTTTTTGTTTGTTTCACGGTATTTGCTTATGCTTGTGGTGTATGCCTTTATGAAGTTTTTATGGAATCTCATGAAGCCGAGGGAGCCATTGATAAGAAACTCAAAAGNCTCTTTCCGCTTCCTCCATCGCCGCGCAAACCCATTCGGAAACAACTCTAGGATTATCGTGCGTTCCCTTAAATACTCCGGCTTTTGTTGTTGTAGACAGCTTTCTTCCTCCCGACCCTGTAAGATTGTGTTTTCTCTCATGTTTTTTTGTTTGTTTTACGGTATTTGCTTATGCTTATGGTATATGCCTTCATGAAGTTTTTATGGAATCTCATGAAGCCGAGGGAGCCATTGATAAGAAACTCAAAAGGTTGCATGAGAAATTGGGGGAATTAGGTATCGACTGTGATCCCAATCGAGCTGGGCAGTATATGCACAGTACATGTCCACAGGTGGCTATTGCTATGCCCTTGAATTGATTCATAGTTTGGCTATGGTTAAATGTCCATTTTATGGTTTAGGCTGATGATGATCGGCATCAATTATATTAAAGTTTCATTTCTTGATCCTATTCTTATTGTAATTCTCATTGAAGGNGAACAATCTCAGAAGAGGATCTTCACTTAGAGCCTTTGTGTCCAGAGGTATTATTCTTAACTGTAGTTGAGATAGTTTTGGCAAATATTTTCTTATTTTGCAGAACATATGAAAAATTTCAATTTTGTCGATGCAAATTTTACAGGATTTTGTATAAATGAGTTTATTACCATGCCAGAGAAGTAGATATGATCGTAGATTTGTGTGCTTTTAAAGGTGAAATTCATCTTGATGGATTTATTGTTTGAATTAATGTAATGCAGCTGTAATCTATCGTAGATATGATTTTTGGGAAATGTAAAAAGAGTCTGCAAGGTTTGTTGCAATTTGATGCTTTAAAGGGCCATGTATTTATCTGGTTGGAACAAGTAGCTGTAAAAAATCCAAAAGATTTCCTGGAAAAGATGAAGAGTAGCGCCTTCGGGATGCCTTATGAAGAGGCACCCTTTTAAGCATGCGATCTTTCTTGAGAAACCTATAGTGCAAAAAAGTTTGTCGCTTTGTGCAGGCATGAAACCATGGCTTCATAGAACCTAAAAATAAAACATTTCTGGATATCTTTGTGTTTAAGAGATATAATTCCCACTTAGTGAAACACTATCACTCTCAACCCACCTAGTCATATGAAAGCATGGGTGTATTAGCTTACTGTCCCTATATGCAATTTTTTTAATAAACATTGTTTTATAATTTTTTATGTTTATTTGGATATCATTTTGAATGCGCATAATGTTATTATTATTTTAAATTGTTTTTCTTAGTTTAAATTTTCGTGCCTTACCTTAAATCCTTAACAATGTACTTTCTTTCTTAAGTATGGGGCAAGTAGCTGTAAAAAATTTTAATAGTTGACACTTGCGATGTATAGAGTCATCTTATGAAGGTTGAAGGTTACGGACACTTGGAATGCTTTAATAGTTATTATGAAGGTTGAAGGATTTTAGAGGTGTAACTCTAATTTATTGAAATATTTCCCGAGCAAGTGCATTGGTTTCCAAACTTCAATCAAACTGATAACACCGGTTTTTTTTGATATGAGTAATTGATATCAATGGGGATCAAATCAAGATACCCCATTTTGTGGATCTTGTGGAATATGCTTCAAATTTTGGTGTGATGACGATGATGGAGAAGAAATTACATGGCGTGATAATGGAGTGCTACCATTTTCTTGGATCATGTGTTCAATATGCATTTGAGACAATCAAAGCATGGTCCTGTAGTGTTTGACGAGATTGTAAATTGGGACATATTTGATTTTGGCCCATAAATTTAGGCTCATTTTCAAACCTAAGATTTTTTTTCACCGGTTATTTTTATAAAGCTGTTCATTCAAGGTTGAACATCACATTTAGACTTATCTGATAACATAGCCATGTTTTATTTGTGTTATATATATATATATTTATTTGAAATACGAGATAAGGTAGGAATTTTGGAGAATTTTTATCCTAGGATGATATCAATGAATTGCAATAGAAGACTTCTTGGATCAGTTGATTTTATGAACTTATAATATTAGTGCTAAGCGGTTAAATATTTAGATCACCAATCAGTATTCTCATTATTTGAATCAAAGTTTTTTGTGGGGTTTTCCAAAGAAAATTGCTCTGAAGGTTGATTACACCTTGAAGATTAAAAAAGAAAAAACCTACTTAATTTAAGGTTCTTGCTTGCATTTGTGTTCTACATTTTCCAACTAAAGAAATTCGTAGGGCTTAAAGATAAATCAGAGTCTATAAGCAACGAGGCATAGTTAGATATACAATTTATGATCCAGTTAAGGATGCAAAAATCCTAAGACATGCTTGGGCTAATGATATGATGAATATGTATTTTGGCTGCAAAGGATAACAGTGAGTTCTTAGGGTGGAGGAGCACGGTTAAGGATTAGGATCAAACCACCCCAGTCCTAAGCATGAAGAGGTCCTTATAAGAAGCTCATTATTTTAATTAAAAAAAAAGATTTGACTTATGGACACTCGAGGGAATGAAGACAATGACGTTAACTTCAAAGATGGCTTGTATTCTGAAATGTTTAACAAGTCTAGATCATCAAAAAACCCATAACTCAGTTTAGCCAAGCTGTTGGGGAATGGAAGATCTATAACCTATAAGGTTCTAAAAGAGTGTGATATCGCAAGGTATTCATAGGGGATAACAACTTAAAGAAGAGGGGACTATGATATGGAAGGAATTTGTTGTAAAGAGATGAAGGCTAATCCTAAGGAGAAGATATTTATAATAAGAGGATGTCGGCCGTTTTATCGTTCAGCTTAATTTTCGTAGTTTGAAAATGTGATAATTTTGTGATTTTGAAAATAATTTAAATATAAATACAACTTTTTGAAAGGAGTAACATTTTAATTTTTAAAATAAGTGAGACCAAACGAATCTCACATTTTTAAATAGTTTAGATGATTTAATACAGTACCACAAGCAATACATTTATCCCGAA
>JXCR01135085.1:66647-77889 GCA_002079205.1 Phalaenopsis hybrid cultivar
TTAAAAAAAAAACAAAAATGAAAATTGATCCCAATAAAGCATCAGGTTTCAGAAATTCCTTTGAGTTTTGAGGTTCTTACAAATTTAATATTGTTTTTTTTATTTCAGGAGAAGGACACTGAAAGAATATTTTATGGACTCGATGACTTACTACCTGAAAATGAGATTATCATTGTAATTCATCCATTAAGTCCTACTTCATTTCATATAGCTATTTGATTCAATTTGCTCGTCACCTTTGATTGTATTTTTTAGGTTGACAGTGAATTTGATAAACTTTCGGTGGAGGAGGCTGGCTACTGTAACTGTCTAAGTGTGCCAAATGGGAAAGCATCAAAGTTCGCTGATGACTTACACGGTGAACATGAGGTCTGGTCTGCGTTTTATTAATAATATGTGGTTGCTGAATTTTATTTAGAGTAGAATGTCAAAATAATCCACGACTTTTTGTAGGGGTTCATTTTGGTCCTAGAGTCTATAGAATTGCCAATTTAGTCTCCTATACTCTTTTAACATGCTAAAATCATCAACAGGGAAGACTATTTCAATCTCAATTTAAAGAGTGAGATTAATTTGAAACTCTTATAGCTCTAGGAATAAAATTATCTCTTGAAAACAGTCAGGGGACTAGTTTGACACTTTACTCTTTACATATAGATGGTGAAGTTTAATCTTTTTTTTTTTCAGTTTATTAATTCACATTTGTGAATCTCAAGTTTTTTATGCTGTCACTTGTTCAAATGGGTAATGTATGGAGGCTAGGTGTGCAATAAAGTTCATACAACGGTAGCTCAAAATTGCACCATTACCTGTTTCTGTATCGGTGTCTCTGTCTACCTGAGTGCACTTAGAACCATTGTTTGGAGATTGAGCTTCTTGAAGAGTTGTAAACTGGNGTTGCGATGTATAGAGTCATCTTATAAAGGTTGAAGGTTACTGACACTTGGAATGCTTTAATAGTTATTATGAAGGTTGAAGGTTACGGACACTTGGAATGCTTTAATAGTTATTATGAAGGTTGAAGGATTTTAGAGGTGTAACTCTAATTTATTGAAATATTTCCCGAGCAAGTGCATTGGTTTCCAAACTTCAATCAAACTGATAACACTGGTTTTTTTTGATATGAGTAATTGATATCAATGGGGATCAAATCAAGATACCCCATTTTGTGGATCTTGTGGAATATGCTTCAAATTTTGGTGTGATGACGATGATGGAGAAGAAATTACATGGCGTGATAATGGAGTGCTACCATTTTCTTGGATCATGTGTTCAATATGCATTTGAGACAATCAAAGCATGGTCCTGTAGTGTTTGACGAGATTGTAAATTGGGACATATTTGATTTTGGCCCATAAATTTAGGCTCATTTTCAAACCTAAGATTTTTTTTCACCGGTTATTTTTATAAAGCTGTTCATTCAAGGTTGAACTTCACATTTAGACTTATCTGATAACATAGCCATGTTTTATTTGTGTTATATATATATATATTTATTTGAAATACGAGATAAGGTAGGAATTTTGGAGAATTTTTATCCTAGGATGATATCAATGAATTGCAATAGAAGACTTCTTGGATCAGTTGATTTTATGAACTTATAATATTAGTGCTAAGCGGTTAAATATTTAGATCACCAATCAGTATTCTCATTATTTGAATCAAAGTTTTTTGTGGGGTTTTCCAAAGAAAATTGCTCTGAAGGTTGATTACACCTTGAAGATTAAAAAAGAAAAAACCTACTTAATTTAAGGTTCTTGCTTGCATTTGTGTTCTACATTTTCCAACTAAAGAAATTCGTAGGGCTTAAAGATAAATCAGAGTCTATAAGCAACGAGGCATAGTTAGATATACAATTTATGATCCAGTTAAGGATGCAAAAATCCTAAGACATGCTTGGGCTAATGATATGATGAATATGTATTTTGGCTGCAAAGGATAACAGTGAGTTCTTAGGGTGGAGGAGCACGGTTAAGGATTAGGATCAAACCACCCCAGTCCTAAGCATGAAGAGGTCCTTATAAGAAGCTCATTATTTTAATTAAAAAAAAGATTTGACTTATGGACACTCGAGGGAGTGAAGCCAATGACGTTAACTTCAAAGATGGCGTGTATTCTGAAATGTTTAACAAGTCTAGATCATCAAAAAACCCATAACTCAGTTTAGCCAAGCTGTTGGGGAATGGAAGATCTATAACCTATAAGGTTCTAAAAGAGTGTGATATCGCAAGGTATTCATAGGGGATAACAACTTAAAGAAGAGGGGACTATGATATGGAAGGAATTTGTTGTAAAGAGATGAAGACTAATCCTAAGGAGAAGATATATATAATAAGAGAATTGACTATCTTAGCGATGAAGGTTTCTATCATAAGGAAGAAAGAAATACTGTCCTAAGGGAAGGGATGCTTATTCTTAAGCAAATAAATATCTATCCAAAAAGAGAAAAACTAACCTTAAATGCAAGTGTTAACCTGGTAGATTGGCCCCCTAACTTTAAGGGGCAGTTTGGCTGCAAGCAGGATTTAGTAAATCTTGTAAATCCAGATTTATCAAATCTTGAAGTGGTTAGATCTTGAAAACTATTTGGCATGCTAGTAAGTAAGTCCTGATAAATCATGGGAAACCGTTTGGCAGCTTTAATTGGATTTGGCAGGATTTAGTCACCAAATCTCATTCATAAAAAACTAGAATTTGATAAAGAAGCCAAGGAATATAATAAACAAAGCAATAACCATCGACCAAACACAAAATTGCAGCCTGATATATACATGGACCCAAAGCCAATAGAACATAAACAAAATACTAACAATAGTATATTTTATTCAAGCAAATAGGTTCACCATCCACCATCATGAAAACCCAAGACAAATATGCTGTCTCTAACAATATGAATATGACAAATTTTGTTTGAAAATGGATATCAATATACACAAAAAAATTGTAAGCAGAGGCAGCAAAATGAAGAAACACCAACGAAATACTGTTATGTTTGATGCATGCATTTTAAGTAATTGAAATAATGAATGAGTTGATGGGACCAAATCAGAAGCAATATCATGCAAGAGTTGATGAGGCCAAATCTGAAGCAATGTCATGCAACAAACCGAACTCTCATCCGATGAGATTTGTCCTCTTTTGCTTAATTGCCTCATGGTTAACCATCCTAAAAGTGCTCATACAAGCACACTTAAATTCAAAATTTCTGATGAAATTCCACATGTTACATCAAAAGGCGCATCAATGTAAGAGAGTTCAAATTCATTCTACTTGAGGGGCTTCACAAATAATTCCTATTCAATATTTCCTCACAACACTTAAATCAAGAAATGAAAAGATAAAATGGGTGTAGCAAATCAAGGCCCATCTACCTACCATCAAATTTAAGTTTCACATATCCGTTGTTCTTATTTTCAAGTTATCATAATAAAAAAACAAGTTTCTTCTAAGATATTATGATAAAAACTCAAGCTCCAATACCAAATATGTAGAAAATCTACACCAAGATGCACAAAATCATGCAAACATATATGCATTTGCAAATAAACTATTTCAATCCAAGTCTCCTACTTATCACCGTAAGCTGATGGAATTCCACTATTGCAAGAAATTGTACCTGAGTTCGATGCAAAAACTGGGTAAAGTCCATCTGGTCGATACAAAAGCATTATTTGTGCCTACTTCATTTGGAGTGGTCACTTTAATTAAATGACTCAATAATGCATGACTAAAATATAAGACAAATGCTATAACAAAGTCCATTAGAGAAGCATTCAAAAATTGAATTACATAATTTAAAGGAAAAATATATGGTTCGAATTTATAATTACTTCAATTACAGGAACATCAATACATAAATAACTAAAAACATGTAGCAAAATTGCAACAACTGAAAACAATTATGGTGAAAAACTTTGATGAACAAAATAGAAGGCTACTACGAATCCATACAACTAAGGCGATGATCGACATCTTGAAGCGGATCAAGGCCTTGATTTGTTATGTGTGAAAAATAAAAATGAAAATTTTAATATTTAAACCTTTAGAAGAGATAAATATAAATTTATTAATAATATTTTGTACATATGCTTCCCAAATATTGTTAGCAATTGCATGTCTTATGGCTTCCCCTTAAAGTTTTTCACCAACTGTTGTATGAAAATTCAAATTTTCATCATTGCTTTGGGCGAATTAATGTTTAATTGATGGCTGGAGGCCGTACCAGTTTCTCATGGTACATTACCCTGAGTTTTTGGTAATTTGTTTGTTCTGAAGGATTGGATTTAGGCTTTTTTGTTAAGATATTATTGTACTCTTTGAGCACGTAATAAGTAATTATCTTAACCTTTTTCTTAATCTTAGCTTGTTGCCTACTTCAATGCAAGATGCATATCTATTGAGACATTACAGAGAAATGTTGTGATGCAGCGGGTGTGGGGTGATGAGGTATGGTTTCTTTGGCTGCAACATTGTTTAACATCTCTAACTATAGTAACAGTGTAACACTAGCTATTCTCTACAGATTGTAATTGCCTTTACTTACAGACGGAATGGAAAACTCGTCAGCTGTAACTATTTCGATGTTGAGAAAAATTTTTGGCAGGTACATTTGTCACAATCATAATTTAGGATTACACAATAATATACTTTAAAGTAGACGAGCTCATTCTTTTTCGTTTTTGGCCTTTTTCAGCATTTTGTACATTTAGGGGCAGTTTGGGATCACATTTGTTTTTTTATTTATTATACTATTTTGTTTTGTTTATATTTTGGTTTGAAACAAAATATTTTTTACGTATTTGATTAATATTTGATTATTTTTTAAAATACTCAAAACTCCTTAAAGTTTTTTTNAAATTACACAATAATATACTTTAAAGTAGACGAGCTCATTCTTTTTCGTTTTTGGCCTTTTTCAGCATTTTGTACATTTAGGGGCAGTTTGGGATCACATTTGTTTTTTTATTTATTATACTATTTTGTTTTGTTTATATTTTGGTTTGAAACAAAATATTTTTTACGTATTTGATTAATATTTGATTATTTTTTAAAATACTCAAAACTCCTTAAAGTTTTTTTGACTGTTTTAAAAAAATATGTTAATTTATTTTTGGAGGAAAAAAATAAAAATATTTAAAAAACATACTCTACAAATATATTTTAAAGAAAAGGAAAAACAAAATTTAAANAAATATGTTAATTTATTTTTGGAAGAAAAAAATAAAAATATTTAAAAAACATACTCTACAAATATATTTTAAAGAAAAGGAAAAACATAATTAAAAAAAAAACAAAAATGAAAATTGATCCCAATAAAGCATCAGGTTTCAGAAATTCCTTTGAGTTTTGAGGTTCTTACAAATTTAATATTGTTTTTTTTATTTCAGGAGAAGGACACTGAAAGAATATTTTATGGACTCGATGACTTACTACCTGAAAATGAGATTATCATTGTAATTCATCCATTAAGTCCTACTTCATTTCATATAGCTATTTGATTCAATTTGCTCGTCACCTTTGATTGTATTTTTTAGGTTGACAGTGAATTTGATAAGCTTTCGGTAGAGGAGGCTGGCTGCTGTAACTGTATAAGTGTGCCAAATGGGAAAGCATCAAAGTTCGCTGATGACTTGCACGGTGAACATGAGGTCTGGTCTGTGTTTTATTAATAATACGTGGTTGCTGAATTTTATTTAGAGTAGAATGTCAAAATAATCCCCGACTTTTTGTAGGGGTTCATTTTGGTCCTAGAGTCTATAGAATTGCCAATTTAGTCTCCCATACTCTTTTAACATGCTAAAATCATCCACATGAAAGACTATTTCAATCTCAATTTAAAGAGTGGGATTAATTTGAAACTCTTATAGCTCTAGGAATAAAATTATCTCTTGAAAACAGTCAGGGGACTAGTTTGACACTTTACTCTTTACATATAGATGGTGAAGTTTAATCTTTTTTTTTTCAGTTTATTAATTCACATTTGTGAATCTCAAGTTTTTTATGCTGTCACTTGTTCAAATGCGTAATGTATAGAGGCTAGGTGTGCAACAAAGTTCATACAACGGTAGCTCAAAATTGCACGATTACCTGTTTCTGTATCAGTGTCTCTGTCTACCTGAGTGCACTTAGAACCATTGTTTGGAGATTGAGCTTCTTGAAGAGTTGTAAACTGGAGCAATTAGAGTACAACGGTTAAAGTAGCATGAGTTCAGCTTTAGAATTTTGAACTCTGAGATATGCTTGCATGTAAGTTAATTTTTAGGCTCAGACTGAACTATACACGTAGTAATAAGGTAGGTTTGGCTCGAATCAAGCTTGGATCTAGGCGGCCTTGCTTGATTAATCTTGCTCAAGATCAAATTCCAACGCTAACCTACTTATTGGCTGTTTTATTTATGTCAAATTCGTTCATACTTGCATGCCTGTTTTTATTAGGTGGTTTTGTTAGTGTACCGGTTCACTCATTTATTTTGTATGTGTGTATTTATATTTTTTGTATGCTGTATTTATGTATGCATGTACATGAATTTGCATTTATTTTAGTGTTTAGTTGTGCATTTCTTTATGCATTTAAGATATTTCTATGCCTTTATGTATAACTTTAATTTTGACCAAAAAGACAGTTTGGCAACAAGAAATAAATTGTTTTTTTTTTGCTCCTCGTTATTGGATTGTACCATATCATATCATGATCAATTGGATTCTAATTCATTATCGTTTTTTGTGCTTATTGCAAGATTTTAGGCTTTTGAATTAACTTTTCCATGTAGTTTAGAAATAGTTGTCTAGAATGTTGGAAAAGCTGCTTTAGATTTTGAACTTTAAGAAGATTTTTTTCTTTTGTTTTAGCAATTGGCCAGGATTTGAATTCCTATTTCATATTATAAATAGGATTCATTTGATGCAAAAAAAGCTGAAATTCAAATTCCGATTATCAGATTTTGAGATGAGTCTGCTTTCTTCTTCTCACCATGCCTCCACCCTTTCTACCCATAGCCAGCCCAGGAAAACAGCAAGTGGATGATTTTTTCCTCTAGCTCAACCTCTGGTTTTGCATTAGAACTGAGGACCATTGACTCAGGAAAGCTTGCACAATTTAATTTCGCTTCAGGAGGTCTCAGTTGGCTGAAATCTGCTTGAACACTATATTTACAGTCTAGAAAGCAAACTGCAGCTATCCATAGGGAAATTTCCTTGCATTGACACGGAGGGAAGAGGCAAAAATCCATCAGCTTGTCAACTACCGCTCACAATCTTGAATCTAGGATTTTTGAATCGTTTAACCTAATCTTTGGTTACTTAATACGTTGAGCCTCATACAATTTTTTCGATGAAGGGCATAGCTATTGCACGAGGCTCAGGATTTGCTTTAATGTGGTACACATTATAATTTTTTTTGCGATGCTGCTTCCGGTTAAAATTCAGGTATGCTTACTTCTTAGCTCTTGGATCAGAATCTTACGTCCATTCCAATGAAGATTTTCTCTCTCGCTTAAATTGTAGATTCGTTCGGTGGTATGCTTGTCCGTATTTTTTTGATTTTAAATATTTTTTTTGAATTACTTTTCCTTTTAATCTGTTTCTTGGAATCTGGTGAAATTTTTGTTCGCAGCTGGCCTTTTTTATTTATATCGAGCTCAACAATAGGGCTGTATCGAGCAGATTATGATGTTGATTGGATTTGGCTTGGTTATATTATAAGTTCTTGTTTGGCTCGAACTTGAGCCAAGCATTCACATATATGTTTTATACTCTTGTTTAAAATGTTTAGTGATCCTACTTGTTTTTTTTTGCTTGTTTTTATTAATTTAATGAGCATTTCAATGAATTAATGAATAAGTTAAAAATTCAAATGAGTGCTTGCATTTTCATATAAAATTATTAACAACAGATTTTACAAATTTAAACATATAAACAATCGACTTAAATTTCAATTGGTATTTTATATTTTACACAAATTAAATAAGATAATATATAAATTGTAAGTAAATTTTTTGCACACAAATAACAAAAATAAATACTACTAACTTGTTTCATTGAATTAATGAAATAAAAATAAATTATATTAACTTAGTATGAATATTCACTTATGAGAGATAAATTATTTTGAAAAAAAATAAAAAATGGCTAAATATGTTACAAATACTTAGATATCAAGCATTTTGTGTGAAATAAGCAAATCAAAACAGTAGAAGGAAAAAAGATGAGTTAATGCTACTGAGTGTTGAGTAAATTGCGATTCTTGGAAGGGCAAAAAAGATTAAAGATATATGATATAATATAATTGATATATAGATATTATATATTTATATAATGATATTTAATTAATATTAAAATGTATGATGGATAGTTATATGCTAATTAACAAATTAGGTTAGTTAATAAACATATATCAATAAAATGAATTTGTAATTAATAATTGTTCTTAAAATATTGATATTAAATTATTACATATTATTGTTAAATTGATCTAATTAAATAACTTCTTGTTAATCAAAATTTATTCAAATAATATTATAAATGATATACGCAATCATTGAGCTTAATAGTAAGCATTCAACAAGTTATTTGCTGAACAATAAGCGTGTTTGTTAGTCAACATAAATAGACATTTGTTAATAAATAAATAAATAAATAATAATTATTCTTAAATTATTACATATTATTATTAAATATTTATAATTAAGTAACTTCTAATTAATCAAGTTTTATTTAATTAATATTATAAATGATATGAGTAATCACTGAGCTTAATAGCAAGCATTTAACAAGTTACTTGTTGAAAATTAAACATGTTTGTTCATGAACATAAATTAATTAGTTGGATCGTGTTTATATTTGGTTCATTTAACTTTCAAGTTTTTAAAAAATATTTAAACTTAATTTATTTACTAATTTAAACAAAATTGATCGATGATTAATCGAGCCGAGTTTGTTGCGTGCACAAGTTCATTTACAACCCTACACAACTTTTAATAATTGCAACTTGTATAGATCTAATTCTCTCAGTTAACTAATATGTTATCTAACATTTTTTTCAATTTATTTGTATTGCTAGGATGTAAGTTTTCATTACCTATGGAAATGCAAGGAATATTTTGAAAAGGTAGTTATTTTACTCTTAAATCACTCTCAAATGAGGTCATCCTTCAAATGTTGAATTATGTAGCGGAAATAAAAATAAGAATTATGTTTGAAAATAATAGGTGCCTCGTATAATACTAGCAACAAATGGTGATGGCCCTGGGCAGGCACTAGCTGAAGAATTAGCTCGTCGCCTTGGTAAAGAAAGGTTCTTTGTCATAATCCTAATCAGTTTTATTTGTTTTGCACCTCTGTTGTAACTGCAATATACTTGAACAATTTTTTGCATTTTCTTGCATTGTATTTAGAAGTCCTGTTTAAATGTTTCAACTGTAAGTCTATAACAGATGCTGGAGGGTCAAATGGCCAAAAAAAAGTGCTACTGAGATTTGCAAAGATGCTAATGAGGTGAGATGCTAGATATAGATAGAGAGAGAGAGAGAGAGAGTTTTAAAGACTTGTTGTTATAAAAGTTTGTTCTAATTTGTTTCCAGGTGCTGAACATTTTTGGAGAACATGTGCTGAAGGAAGTTATAGAGAAAGCTGAAATGTTTCCCATACGGGGTTTATTAAACTTTAGCAACTATTTCACAGAGATCACTGATTATTATCATTGCATTCAAGGATTTGAATTGGGTGTGTCAACAGGTTGGAGAGCTCTGGATGATTTGTATAATGTAAGTTCTTTAAAACTTTCGTATGTAAGTTCTGTAAAACTTTCATATTTTTGTTATTATGATTTCTATAGTGTAAGTTCTGTAAAACTTCATATTTTCGTGTTTACTTTTGGGTTCTTCATATTTTCAGTACTATTTTCTGGGCACAAAAACGTATTTATTCCCTATGTTAGTTGGCTTTTATAGGCTGTAGTAGAATCGGGGTGCTGGTTTTATCTTTTATGATCAGTTTTTAAAGATCAATATATGATTTTTGGAGAAAATTCTTCAATTGTATTGGTAAAAAGAAATTAATTCATGCTAAACACTTTTCTTTGCAATTATTTGAATTTTATTAAGCTTTATAAATTCCGATTCACTTTTAAGAAACTATACTTGGGATGTAGAATCCTATGGTTTCCATACCGGTTAGTTGATCCCTTTGAACATTTAAATATTATAATTTTCATTTAATTAGTGATACTAGATTTCTAAACATCCTGATCAATAAGCTGTTACTCTTGGTTCGAGTCATCGTAGAAGGATGAAATGTTTACATGTTTCACTTTCCTTTATCTTAAAGGTGCAGTTAAGTAAATCCCACCAAAGATGTCATTATTCTAGGGTCTTTTAACTGTTGTCAATGGGGTTTGTATTGTTGAGTAAGCGGAACTTTTTGAACTCTACCATTTTAGTATGAATTGAATAACTTCTAACCTAGTCTATAACCAAGTTAAGCTCTTTTTGCCTACGATGCACTATTTGATAAATGTATGCTTCATTTGGGTTTCATCTGGTTGGGTTAAAATGCGTAGGGAATTGGAGTAATTAATTAGATGTATGGCTCGTTTGGTGTCATGTGGTTGGGTTACCATGCGTAGGGAGTTTGAGGTTTGAGCTAATGAAGTAGATTTCAAATTTATTTTTTAAACTTGTAATTCGAAATAGTTTGAATTTGGATTGAAATTCTTCATAATTGTGCAACATTGTTCCGAGGATACTTTTAGTTGTAAGTGTCACGTTCAAAGCCATTATTACACAGAGATGTGCAGATTGAATGCGACATGCCATATTTATGGAACTATTGGCGATAGTTCGGTCATGACCACCAAGACTCAAACCTTCTTTTTGTAATTAAGAAAGTTATATATGTGCAAATTATGTCAAGAATATGAGAAAATGTTCCTTGGTACATAATTATTGAGACTGTGGATGCAAACAATAATGATTTGGGGCAGTTACATACATGCCCCCCTTTACAATGCGCCATTTGATAAATGTATGCTTCATTTGGGTGTCATGCGGTCGGGTTACCATGCGTAGGTAATTGGAGCTAATTAATTAGATGTATGGTTCATTGGGTGTCATGTGGTTTGGTTACCTCGTCATTACGCAGAGATGTGCAGATTGATTGTAATATGCCACATGAAACCTTATGGAACTATTGGTAAGAGTTTGGTCTTGACCACTAAAACTTAAATCTTTCTTATTGTAATTAAGAA
>JXCR01135086.1:6255-37006 GCA_002079205.1 Phalaenopsis hybrid cultivar
CTTATAAGTCCAGTAAATGAGAAATTTCACTTTGTGCAGGAACGAATCCAAGGGAAATGATGATGGACATGAGCCAAAGAACAATGCTACCGGTGATGTGAGGAAGGTTTGTAATTAATATTCATCTATGATTCTATCCCTTGATGTGGACTTCTTACATAGCTAAATTACTTTTACTGTGCTACTCATTGAACATTTTTGTGCTTAAGTTTCATGTATGCTTTAGTTAAAAATTAGAACTTCCACAAAACATGCTAAATGATGTTTGGGCTAGGTTTTGGGTGATTCTAGAGCTTTAAAGTTAATTTTTATAGAACTACAATTAGGCCTGTAATGTCGTGTGAATTTGAATATTGAAATGTAAATTGTCATTAAAATCTAAGTTTAATATAACAAAAATGAGAATGTTTAAGATGATGTGTAGCACAATCAAAAAGGATAAATTAAGAAATAATTATATCAGAAACAATTTGTGTCAGCTATTGAATCTATCATGATTGAAAGTAGACTTAGGTTGTAGAGGCATGTACAACAAAGTGTAAAAAATGAGTTTTTTAAAGATAATAAAATTAGTTTCAAAAGATTATAAGAAAAAGGGTCAGGTATTAATCTTATGGATAAAAAAAGCTGTTTAAAATTATTTGTAAAGAATATATTTAATGTGTAAGACTGTATTTATAAATGAAAAACTAGAATTCATAATTCTGACCCCAAACCGTTCAAAGGCTTTTGATGGTATAGCTTATTTAAACCAAGAACTTTTTCCATTGTAATTAATATAATGTTATTAGCCAACATTATTCAATATCTTGTAATCTATGTTGTATTTTTTGAGCATCCTGTTTAGAACTATCTTCCCTATTTTCTATTCTTAGCTGTGCGACAATACAAATAAGAATATGCAATTTTACAATTGTATATGAAAAATCTTTAGTATTCTTTAATCAATATTTTTTCCCACTAGTTAGCATTAAAACATTTGCTTTTGTTCACACACTGCATAACTGGATACTGCTAGAATCCATGGATTTCATTCTGTCCGCTAGCACGTATCTTGGGAGCTTCAATGCTTTTCATTTAGCATAGTGATTCACGATATTATTCTTTTCTCCCTTGCATCATTAAATTTAATAAAACTCTAGTATACATATCGTTAATGATTTGAATATAAATCATTTCAACACTTTTCTTTTCTAGAACCCTCCAAAGAACTTCTTTTGGAACCTTATCTTAAGCATTTGCTAAATCAATAAAAATCATATATAAGTTCTCCTTACTCTCTTTGTAGTTTTCCTTCAAACCTATCAATAAANATTATTTAAACCAAGAAATTTTTCCATTCTAAATTAATATCATGTTATTAGCCAACATTATTCAATATCTTGCAATATATGTCGTATTTTTTGAGCTCAAGTATTTTTAGAGCATCTTGTTTAGAATTATCTACCCTATTTTCTATTCGTAGCTGTGCGACAATACAAATAAGAATCTGCAATTTTACAATTGTATATGAAAAATCTTTAGTATTCTTTAATCAATATTTTTTTCCCACTAGTTAGTATTAAAACATTTGCTTTTGTTCACACACTGCATAACTGGATACTGCTAGAATCCGTGGATTTCATTCTGTCCGCTAGCACGTATCTTGAGAGCTTCAATGCTTTTCATTTAGTATAGTGATTCAAGATATTATTCTTTTCTCCCTTGCATCATTAAATTCAATAAAACTCTAGTATATATATCGTTAATGATTTGAATATAAATCATTTCAACACTTTTCTTTTCTAGAACCCTCCAAAGAACTTCTTTTGGAACCTTATCTTAAGCATTCGCTAAATCAATAAAAATCATATATAAGTTCTTCTTACTCTCTTTGTAGTTTTCCTTCAAACCTATCAATAAACGTATAACTTCCATAGTAGCTTTGCCTAACATTAATCCAAACTAATTATGAAAATTTATTGTATCGCATTTTAACTTATGTTCAATTACTCTTTCCCATGATTTTAATGTATGCCACATGAGCTTAATTCTTTTATCATTTGTACACACTTGTGCATCCCTTTATTCTTAAAAATGAGGACTAAAATATTATCTCCACTCAAGCATTGTTTTTAAAAAGTAATATTAAAAATTTTAGTAACCCAAGAAACTCCTAATCTCCTAAATATTTCCTCACTTCAATTGAGATGCCATTAGGTCGCACTGATTTTCCATCCTTGATTATTTTTAAAGCCTACTCAACTTTTATTAATGCGATGATAAAAATAAAAAGTTTTATCATTATATTATGATCACTAAGGTTGATTGTATTTTCAAAAACTTCATTAAAAAATTTATNAATTATTTTTAAAGCCTACTCAACTTTTATTAATGCGATGATAAATTTAAAAAGTTTTATCATTATATTATGATCACTAAGGTTGATTGTATTTTCAAAAACTTCATTAAAAAATTTATTGAAATATCTCTCATCTATGTTGAATATCTTCCTCTAATAGAAGCGCTTTTTGATTTTCATTTTTAATACACTTCAATTGAATCTTTACTTCTTTTCTCTTTGTTTGACTATATTATACATATTTTTTTCACCTTTTTTAGTATCCAATATTTTATAAGGATCACTAAAAACAAAATTCATGACATCACAAATTTTGCTCTTAGACTCCCATACGGGCCACCTTATATTTTTTCTAGTTCTCTAAGCTTTTATATTTAAATCATTATTTGTAACATTTTTTTTAATCTTTTCTTGCACATTGTTATTCCACCACAAATTTTTTTTATTTATAAAAATTTTTTCTTATGATTCTTCGAGTACATGTTTAGCCACTTGCTAAATAATACTTGTTACTTTATCCCACATATAATTAATTTCTTCATGAACAACCCAAATCTTGAAATCTTGAAGTTTACCATAAAAATAATATAATGTTTCATTACATTTTTTTTTCCAACTCATGTTAAAGTTTAGAACTAATAAACGATGTTGAGTATTTAAATTTTTACTTAGAATAACTTTACAATCTTTACATTTTAGACGGTCTCTTTTCTCATAAGAAAATAATCAATTTGTGTTTTATTATATCCATTTCTCTAAATAATAATATGCTCATCTCTTTTCTTAAAAAAATATTAGTATTAAACGTTTGTTATGATTCTATCTTCTTCATTAATCTCTCAAGAGCTGTAATCATCATGAATATTTCTAAAATCTTCTGCTACTGTACCAACATGTTCATTTACATTTCATCCAATAAAAATTCTTGTTTAAATATGTATCATTTGTTTTAATTTTCTAGGTCATTTATTTTTTTTATTGAACCTATATCTAAACCTACTTAAGAAATATAAACAATTACAACATTAAAATTTTTAGTATCAATGACATCGTTGGAGAAAGTAATATCCAACTAACATAAATCCAAATACCAAAGTGTCTTAAGGAAAACGTGAGAGGGAATATTCTCTTATTTCTTAATTCCTTAATCTCCAAAATACAACTCCTCTCATTATATAGAGAGTAAAATCTTGGACAAACATAAGTTCTATAATTACAACTTATTAAAGGTACAACAAACATGTAAGGAACAAACTGTAAACATAATAATTGATAAATAAATAAGGATAATTCTAAATAGAAAACATAAAATTCCACACTCCCCCTAAAGCTGGATCATATAAATATTGTAGAGACCCAATTTGGCATTCAAATTCATGAAGCTGCCTGGATGTAGATATTTTGTGAAGACATCAATGACTTGAAGATGAGTTATAATATAGATATAAGTGAATAACGACTCCATTGACCTTCTCAGAGGTAAAATGTTTATCAATCTCAATGTGCTTGGTCCTATTATGATGTACGAGATTTTTTGCAATACTTATGACAACTTTGCTGTCATAGAACATCTTTATGTGATTAACCGTGAAGTATCCCAACTCATTTAGTACCATTTGAATCCACATTCCAACACATTCTCAAAGTGCTCAATACTTAGATTTTGCATTGCTTCTAGAGACTACTGCTTGCTTCTTGCTCCTCCATAAGACAAGATTTTCCCAGATATAGGACTAATACCCAGAGATGGATCTTTTGTCCCTGAGGTCTCGCCCAACTAGCATCAGTGTACATCTCTACATGACTGTTGTCAGATTTCTTAAACAATAATCCTCTGTCAGGGGTCTTCATAAGAAATTTTAATATTCTGTAAGCCATCTCCAAATATTCTTCATTTGGACTTTTCATCTGTTGATTCATTAGGCTGACAGAGTAAGTGCTGTCAGGTTTTGTGTATGATAAGTGGATGAGCTTATCCAACAATCTCTGGTATCTATCTTTTCCCACTGAGGTCCTTTCTCTCCCTGACTGTAATTTTTTGTTGAAATTCGTTTGAGTCTCAATAGGTTTGCACCCTAGGATTCTCGTTTCTTTTAATAAGACTAGAATGTACTTCTTTTAGGATATCATAATACTCATCTTGAACCTAGCCACTTCCATGCTCAGAAAGTATCTCATCGCTCCTGGATCTTTAATTTCTAGTTTAGTAGCAAAAATCTTCTTAATATTTCCAATCTCTTTATCATCATCACCTGTTAGGATCATATCATCAGTATAGACAAGGAGTATCGCTTTCTTATCTCCCTATATGTGCTTTATGAACAATGTATGACCTGCTTGATATTGGATGTAGTCATTAAATTTCATAGTTTAGGCAAACTTATCAAAGCAAGCCTTTGGCGATTGTTTGAGGCCATAACGTGACTTTTTTAGTTTACAAGCCTGATGCTTATTTGAGTCACCTTCCAACCCTGTGGGAATTTTTATATAAACTTCTTCTAGGTATCCATTCAAAAACACATTCTTGATATCAAGTTGATGTAGTTCCCCCTTTATTCACCACCAAAGAGAAGAATTCTGACAATGTTTATTTTAGCCAATGGAGCAAATGTCTCTTGATTGTCTATTCTATAAGATTGAGTGAAATCTTTGTCCACTAATCTAGCCTTGATCCTCTGAATGCTCTTATCTGCTCCGTACTTAGCATTGAACGCCCATTTGCATCCAACTGGTCTTTTATTTAGATGAAGCTTTGTAAGAGTACACATGTCGTTTAAATTAAGTGCTTGGATCTCTTCTTTAACTGCATTTTTCCATTCCAAACTTCGGAATGTTTCATGATTCTACTTGGGAATCTGCACATTATTAAGATTAGATAGAAAGGCTTTGTAGGTTGTTGATAACTTTCCATAAGCAACATATTCCTGGATAGGATATTTTATGCAACTTTTCCTTTTTTCTCTGTTAGACTTCGTTTCCCTTGGAACCGCAGAGATGAGTGAATTTAGGGTTGGTAGTAAACAATCTTGTAGTGACATATTGTCTTTATTTTACTTAATAGATTTCTTTCTCCCAGTATATATATGAGGTTCCTTGTTTTTAATCACCGATTGGACTTGGGAAGCAAAATGTGAACAAAAGAAATCTTTTCATTAGTTTTGTTTTTACTCATATTGTTTTTAATCACCGATTGGGACTTGGGACTTTTCATTAGTTTTGTTCGGTTTTGTTGGCAAATGTGAATAAAAGAAATACAACCGAATATTTTTTAGAGAAATACTGGACGAGAAGGCTCTAATATGAGTTTTTTTTTTTCAAGAGGGGCTTTGAATCTAAAAACCCTACTTGACATTCCATAATGTGGTAGACATCTCCTCCTAATTTTTTTGGGACATTGTGAAAGAGGAATATAGATCTAGATACTTTAAGGAGATGTCTATTTTTTCTTTCAGCAATCCTATTTTGTTGAGGGTTTCCAACACAAGAACTCACATAGATGATGTCGTTCCTTGCAAGGTAGGATCGAATGATAGAGTTGAAGTATTCTCTTAAATTATCAGTTTTGAGAATTAGAAATATACTTTAAACTCCTTTGATCTGTCTTAACCCAGAATGCAGTTCCAACATGTAAAGCCGCAACTTCTGATGGCCAAGCAACTGTCATTTATGTTGGGTTTTAGGCCTTTTAAGAAATTCCCTTCTAATTCATGCTGCAAAAATCCCCCTCAACCCCCCTGACAAGAGCTCAAACGTTTCCCGATTTTTAATTATGTTACCTCGCGAGTCAGAGCTTAGAATTGCTTGCGTAGGTTTCTTTCTCGAATTTCTTAGAAATGCTCCAACAAGTAATCCTTAAACTCCTCCCATGAGTGCATCGGATGCCTTGCCTCCGTCTACTAAAATCATGCTAAAGCCTCTCTTCAAGAATAATCCCACTGCCATGAGCTTCTCTTCCACAGTTAACCCATTGATTGCAAAGTATCACTCCACCCGGTACCCCCATCCATGTGCATCATCCCCTTTGAACATTGCATCTTTAGCTTACTGACACTTGCATCTCCACTTTAACCTTCTCTTCCTCCGGTATTTCCCCTCATGTAGATAGGGCGGAACTCTCTTCATCGATCATAGTTATATCCCACTCCCAAATCCATCCATCCTCCCTCGTTCTCTTTCGTGCCCCTTACACCATTCCTCCAATTTTCTGCCCATCCCCCTCCATCAGAAGTCTGCACTCCCCCATCCTCTCGGAGTCCTAGGAGGATGTTCTTGTAGGTAGATGATGTCTTCTTCGTTCTCTTCTCGCTCAATCTCCTTCCCTTTTAATCTGGCCACGGATTCCTTGATCAACCCTTGGCTAGGTTTTGCAACTGGAGCAATTGGCATGGCTCTGTGTTGCGTCTCCATGAGCTTTTTCATCATCTCCCGCATTTTATCTATGCTCTCAAATTCATCCTCCATTCGACTTTCAATGGAAGAAAACCTGTCCTCTATGGTGGCGAACCTTGTTCCGTTCTTGATCTGACTTGCCCTACTTATTCTTCTGGCGCATCCACTGTCTTTGCTGCCATCTCGCCAAGATTTATGCTCTTGTACCAATTTCGTACGCCTCGGAGTCAAAATCAGCAAACAAACTACGACGAAACGACAATAGATAGGTGGAAACAAGTCAAATAAGTGTTGGTCTTACAAGAAACAAATGCAAATAAGCAAGATACAAAAGATCTAATTTGAAGAGGTAGATCGGTTCTCCCACACCATAGACGTCGCTAGGAATAACACCAAAAAAAGAAAAGCTAGCAGCCAACTAAATAATGCTTATAGAAGGCAAACCCTAGGTTTCCCCTAATAGAATCCCCTCACAACATTTCAAAAACTTTCCTTCTTAACATTCCCTCCCAACTCCTTTAATTTCTCCTCCATGCATAGGTGTTTCTGGCCCTAGTGAACTTCACCCTATCCTTTCCTTCTTTTGGAGCACCCCCTGTCTACCCCGCTTCTTACTATGTCCCCACACAAATCTTATGTATTACATATGTAACACATAAACTTCAATTTTTACATATAAACAATTTAGGTGTTAGATATGTAAATACATATGAATTGGGTGGTATGTACGCAATGGCTATTTTTGGATTTATTAAATCGAACAACCCTAAATTCTACATGCAGCCAAAGGAATTGGTAAAACCTAATACATAAATCTAAAATAAAATGCATTAATTCGGCAAAGAAAAGTTAAAAGAATCAACAAATTNACCAAAGGAATTGCTAAAACCTAATACATAAATCTAAAATAAAACACATTAATTCGGCAAAGAAAAGTTAAAAGAATCAACCAATTATATATGGAAAAAAAAGGAAAATTTTTTTGGAGTGCTTGGGTAAAAGGAAGAGGAGAGGTCNACATGCAGCCAAAGGAATTGCTAAAACCTAATACATAAATCTAAAATAAAATGCATTAATTCGGCAAAGAAAAGTTAAAAGAATCAACAAATTATATATGGAAAAAAAAGGAAAATTTTTTTGGAGTGCTTGGGTAAAAGGAAGAGGAGTGGTCGCAAGGTCATGTGACGATGGCTTTGACACTCACCTTAAATGAAGGCTACAAAAAATTTTCATTCAATGCATCAAAACAATAATAATAAGAAGGACCATACCTTAGGTCCTATATATAATGGAACTAAAATATGAATTTAGGATGAAAGCATCTTTATCTTTATTAATTCAAACTAACAAAACAATAAATATATAAATAAATATAAAATTCAGCCTGACCAATATAGCATGAAAACAATGTTGGTGAGCACCTTCATGCTCTCTCTTAGTTTGACAATTTTGCACTTACATTGTACTAAACTTTATTGATTTTGACTAAAATTTACTAAATGTTTTTGTCTTATCTTTCAAACTTGATGTCGATTCTTTTAACAAGATTGTGGAACAAAGTATGACTTGTAATTTGAATATACCTATCTTCGTCCTTTCTAATTAATGTGCACTTAGTACTGCTCTACTTTTCATTCTTTTGGATTTTGATTATTTTGTGAATGATGCTTATACTCGTATGGTCAGTTGCTAGGTAAAAATGCTCGTCTGAAGAAAGCCAAAAAATTATGGTATCAGACATTTGGTTCGAAGATAGAAAAAAAGGTATTTGGTTTTTGATTGCTTACATTTTCTACTTGGGTATGGCTATGCGTGTATATGTGTCAGTGGAGCTATTACCATTTTTCCACGTAAACAGGGAATTCCATGTGCATTTTCTAGATTTTATCTAGCCTTGCTCTATTATTCTTAAAACAATAGCTTGATGGGTAGCCTAAATATGAGAAAAATAGATGTAGTTCTTTTACAATCACTCTCTTTTAATTTGTATGTTTTAAATCCTTTTGATTGTTATAGGGTTGTTTCAATAATTTTTTCCTTATGAAAAGTGAATCTATAAAGGTTGTGCTATACTTGTATAATTCCCCCATCCCATCACCCCCCAACAACAGACATAGACACTCAATCTTTTTTATATGCGTATATGAATAGACGAAGGGAGGAGGGAGGGAATGATTGAAATGAAATTTTCTCTTCCTAGAGATTGTCATTTTAAAAGGGAATGCATGATTTTGAATGTGCATTTGAGAGTCGTTACATCGAATCCATCAGAAGGCAGGGGGGAGGGGGATGTTTGAAATGAATTTTTCTCTTCCTAAGATTTTGTCATATTAGAAGGGAATGCATGATTTTGATTGTGCATTTGAAGGTCATTACATTGAGTCTATATACATGTAGAATAACAATTCTTAGGGGTGTCAAAAATTTACCGGAAACTCCTATTTGACTCTATCCCGACTCAAAAAATTCAGGTTTGGGTGGGCTGGATTAATTCTTGATAAATCCTAGCACAATTTTTTGGATTGTGTTTGGGTTGACATGCTAACATGAAATTGATCTTGCTGACCCAAATATGTGTTCGATTTAACCTGTCAATCCAAAAATGACCTGAATTCGACTCAAACATGACTTTAATATAACTCAAATTTAACTTAATTTGCTTTTATGCATATATATTAAACGGGTTATATTAGTCGGGTTCAGGTTGGGTGGCTGGATTTATGTTACACCTTTTGACCTGCTTTATTCGGGTCGGATTTATGTCAAACATGTTGACCTTCATGTATACTTTGACACCTAAGTCTTCTAGATGTGATGAAATTGGTGAACAAATGAGAAAGTACGTCAATCATATCATTATTATATTTATTTTAATCTAAAAGGGACTTTTCAGGCTCGACTCAATACATACAATCAAAAGGGTAAATTACAAAAAGCAAAATCGTGCAAATTGACCTCAAATTTTCTCAAACGTCATCGAGGTCGCTCAAATTATGCACATTTTTGTGACCTTGCTTGCTTTCGAGATCAATGACACACCTTCATCAAGATTTTTCAAATGTCGCCCATTTGTGAAATAATCAATCCAAACGATAAAAATTTCTCAGCAAATTTCTTGCACAGATGAGAAAATATGAAATCTATCCATGCACGTGGCCGGCAACATGCATTTTGAGAATATGAAATCTATCGAATGAGGCAAACTATTATATATATGTATATATATATATATATATATATATATATATATATATATATATATATATATATATATATAANAGAGAAGTGACTACAAAAGAGATGTACAGAAAATCTTCCGGTTAGCAATGATTATCTAAAAGCAATCCCATGAGCAGATCAAAGAACCGGCATGCCGCAATTCAAAGAGATCGAAAACAACTCTCCCCAAAAGTCCAAAGCTTGAGACGATCGGATCCTCAACCTGCATCCTAAAAGGACTCTCCTGAGGAGAACTTCTCGACAATGGCATTCATCTTACTCCGTGACATGTTCCTTAATCCAGAATGGAAGCCAACAAGGAAATCACATTTCCAAAATTTTAGACTTCAAGCTTTTAAGAATACATGCAAGTGCTCTTGCAACAATAAATCTTTTACCAAATACTATGCATTTAGTGTTCTCTTTTAACAGTGAAAGCAATGTGTCAATAGACTCACTAAGGATCTGTTGGGGGCAGCTGCAGCTGGCTGAAGTAGTTGTGAAGGAAAATCACAGAAAAAGGTAGCTAGTGACGAGCCAGTTTAGTCCTGCGTCTGCCTCTAGTTCTAGGGCGAGATCCAGATAACAAATTATTGAGTGCCGAGCCATTTCTTGAAGTAACCAAAGTATTATCCATTAGGTTCCCAAGTTGAAGTTTGCCTCCAATCTTCTTCTTCCTCCTTGAATAGACCTGCTATTCCTCCTCAGAAGGCTGGCTCATCTGATCATCATGTTGGTAAACAGAACGCCGGGCAGATAACAGCTGATGAGCACTAGAAGAAGGTTCGTTAACTGTTGCAATGGCTGTAGGTTCAAGTATGTGTGAAACATGAAATATCTCATCTTCACCTAATGCTTCCTGCAGCTAAGGAGGGCTTGAAAGTGTAAGTTGCTCAGCACGGTCATCTAGCTTCTCATCGATCGCAGAAATAGTATTTTTAGAGGAGGATCCACATGGGCGATTAACTTAGACACCATAACCTGTTCTGTAGCCAAATCATCAGCCAAAACCGTACCTTCATCCCTAGCCGGGATAACAAAATCTTGTACAGGAACATCATCCTGATTACTAGCAGCCATCAAATTAAGAGGAGGGGAGGAAATAGGAATAACAGGAAGCGTCAGACCATTAAAAACCTACGTATTGGTCTCACTAGGTGCAATACCATTAGAAACAATCAACCCCTGATTAATATCAGTATTCAAAACAGTTATAGGAGTAGTAATAGGAGGCATAGAGACAGAAACAAAAGCCCCCTTCAGAGGAGGATCAGAGGGAGCAGAGTGAACATCAATCCTGCCCTTTGTCACATGCGTAAGGGAAGAAGAAAGGGGGGCAGCAGCTGGTATAGACGTAGCAGCCGCACCATCAGGCCCCTGCCTTTTCCTTAAATCAGGATTAAACTTGAAACAGTGCTCTTGATCATGTCCAAACATCTGATAATGTTTACAATAGGAAGGGTGTTGCTCTAAACTTACCTTTTGCCAGTAACCTATATGCTCCGAACCGATCCAAACCTCATTCGGAGGAGGTAAAGTGACATCCCTTTCGATCAGAACTCTAGCCAAGGAGGGTCGCGTAAGGTTATATGNCTCCGAACCGATCCAGACCTCATCCGAAGGAGGTAAAGTGACATCCCTTTCGATCAGAACTCGAGCTAAGCAGAGTCGCGTAAGGTTATACGTAGGAGCATCTAATTTCAGCGATCTCCCAAACATAAACGCTAAAGAGAAAAGAACCTCATGATTAAAAAGATGAACTTTCAGATAAGGGAACCTGATCCAGACAGGGANTGTAGGAGCATCTAATTTCAGCGGTCTCCCAAACATAGCCGCTAAAGAGAAAAGAACATCATGATTAAAAATATGAACTTTTAGATAAGGGAACCTGATCCAGACAGGGATAACCGGAGCCTCTACCTGGGGATCAAAACTAGAAGACCATTTTAGCACCTTCATCCCAACGTTCTCAAACTAGACCATACGCCTAGCAAACAGCCGAGTATAATCTTCCTCGTTCGCTAACTGAATCAAAATGTGACTTCCATCTAGCGAACCAATTTTCCACTCTCCCAGCGAGCTTCATTAGCTCAAAGTGTTGTCTTAGAAAATCTAGCTTAGGAATACCATAAATGAACTTTCAGACCAGATGTAAACGACAAGAAGAGGCAAGTTCAACATTCTCAGCATCAGTGAGGAAGAGAGCAAGCTTTCCCTCTTTCCGGCCGGGGCGGCGAACAAAAGAGGAGACAAAATCAAGCTCGAGATTTTCGTAGAAAACAGAGGAAAAGTTAGGAACACCATCAGCGGTGATGTTGGCGTAAAAGCGAGGCCTCCGACTCGCCTCATCACGACCGCCAGCCGTGACGGCGGCGAAAGAACACACCATGACGAAGGATCACCCAAATCGCCATAGAAACACAAACCCTAGCAGCAGAGACAGAGACATCCCGTATCATATATATATATATATANCCTAGCAGCCGCACCATCAGGCCACTGCTGCTGAATCCTCCCCTCCCTTTTCCTTAAATCAGGATTAAACTTGAAACATTGCTCTTGATCATGTCCAAACATCTGACAATGTTTACAATAGGAAGGGTGTTGCTCTAAACTTACCTTTTGCCAGTAACCTATATGCTTCGAACCGATCCAGACCTCATTCGGAGGAGGTAAAGTGACATCCCTTTCGATCAGAACTCTAGCCAAGGAGGGTTGTGTAAGGTTATACGTAGGAGCATCTAATTTCAGCGGTCTCCCAAACATAGCCTCTAAAGAAAAAAAACCTCATGATTAAAAAGGTGAACTTTCATATAAGGGAACCTGATCCAGACAGGGATGACCGGAGCTTCTACCTGGGGATCAAAACTAGAAGACCATTTTAGCACCTTCATCCCAATGTTCTCAAACTAGACCATACGCCTAGCAAACAGCCGAGTATAATCTTCCTCATTCGCTAACTGAATCAAAATGTGACTTCCATCTAGCGAACCAATTTTCCACTCTCCCGCGAGTTTAATCAGCTCAAAGTGTTGTCTTAGAAAACCTAGCTTAGGAATACCATAAATGAACTTTCCGACCAGATGTAAAAGACAAGAAGAGGCAAGTTCAACATTCTCAGCATCAGTGAGGAAGAGAGCAAGCTTTCCCCCTTTCCGGCAGGGGCGGCGAACAAAAGAGGAGACAGAATCAAGCTCGAGATTTTCGTAGAAAACAGAGGGGAAGTTAGGAATACCATCAGAGGTGATGCTGGCGTAAAAGCGAGGCCTCCGACTCGCCTCACCACGGCCGTCAGCCTGACGGCGGCGAAAGAACACACCATGATGAAGGATCATCCAAATCGTCATAGAAACACAAACCCTAGCAGCAGAGACAGAGACATCCCGTATCATATATATATATATATATANCTCTCTCTCTCTCTCTCTCTCTCTCTCTCTCTCTCTCTCTCTCTCTCTATATATATATATATATATATATATATATTGTTTTTAAAAAGCCCAAGACAAATTTATTGAAGAGAAAAGTGTACAGATAGGTTTGATGAGTGAACTCAAATAGGCACCCAACCCATACGGTACAACACAGAAAAAAGGAAAAGAAAAGAAACTTAATACCCAAAAGTAGATGGTACATATAAGATCAACCTACTTTAGTTCCGCCTCTGCCTCTATTTCTCGGAAAGAAACTGACTAACAGATTGGTGAGGTGTGTACCATTGGCCGAAGTAACCAGAGTATCATCCATTAGATTCCTTAGCTGAAGTAGATCTCCATTCTTATTCTTCCTCCTGAAAGTGTAAACCTGTCATTCCTCATCCGAAAATTGTTGCTCATTCGAATGAGGTGGTAGTGCTGCAGTAGAAAGATTGCCAACAGTTGTGCTCACAAGTGTATGTGAGGTAAGAGTTGCGCCTCTACCCCTAATACTTCATGAAGATGGGGAGCTACAAGGTTCTCCTGATTATCAGTCCGTGTAGATAGGGGTCCTTCATTATTATTTTAAATATGGTTTGAAAGTGTAGGTTGCTCAACAGGCCGTCTAGCTTTTCATCGATCGCAGAAACAATATTTTCAGGAGATAGAATCAAACACCATATCCTGTCCTGTTTTAGTTTTCTCTCTAGGTGGAAGAAATATATCCTTAGATCCATCCTTATTCACTTGATCTTTACATTTCAAATTAGGATGAAGCTTATGACATTTATGAAGGGTATGCCCAAACATCTTACAATGAGAACAATGAGGTTTATGCTCCATGACGATTTGTTGCCAATATCCATTATGCGTTGTGCCCAACTAGACTTCAATATCATCAATAGAGTAGACTAAACCATACCACTAGTATTCTGACCACAAAAAGTTTGGTAAGGTTGAAAGTGGGTAGATTTAGCTTCATAGGGTCCCCAAGTATGACATCAATAGAGTAAAAAAATCTGATGATGAAAAAAGTGTAGCTTGAGACCAGATAGACTAAACCATACCAGTACGGTAGGAGGTTCATGATTGGGGTCAAAACCAGGAGACCACTTGAGTAGCTTCATTGGTTTGCCAGCACTGTTAAGATATTTTTTGAAGAAAATCCAAGTGTATTCTTTAGGTACGGTTAATTGAATCAAAACATGTTTCCCATCCATGAGCCCCACTTTCCACTTTCCTGTTAATTTGAGTCATCAACTTTTCTTGATAATTTTCATAGGTGGGTGTATCCACTGAAATTTTTCAATAAGAACAAACTTGAATTTGTCAGTCAGGGTTGAAATTTCTGAGTTAGAGAAATAGAGTGTTGTCTTCCCACTTTTCCTGCTTGCATTCTTAATAAAGGAGTAGTCACCTGTACCATCACGATTCTCCTTATAACTTGTGGGGAAGACAACCGCCGTCTCCTCCTGAGGATTACCCACCACGTGAGCAAAGAAGGTTTTGCCAGGTTCAAACGAAGAAGAAGGAAGTTCCGTCACAACAAGGAGAAGCTCTGCAAGTAGGAAAGAGGGCAAAAAAGACAAACTAACAAATGATTAAGTCTACTGGCATTACCCGAAACAACCAAGATATCATCCATTAAGTTCATGAGTCCTAGTAGACCACTATTATTCTTCTTCTTCCTAAATGTGTAAATCTGTCATTCCTCATCTGAAGACTAGCTCATCTGATCTGTGAATTGGTCCAAAAATTTTCGGGCATGTGTAGGCTGTCGGACATCATGAGCCTCTTGTGCCTAAATGTCAGTAATAGCTTGCTCGATCTGATGAGGTGGTAGGGTCGTAGTAGAAAGCTCACTTAGGGTAGAATGTTGGACTTGAAGTTGGGTCACACTTAGGGCAGGACAATCCACCACGGGATTGCCAACCATTTTATCAATGATAGGTTCTAGAGTTGATGAAGAATGAAAAGTTTCTTCTGCCATCGCCAACAGAGGTTCCACAGGAGGAATCAGAGGAACTTCATCTTGAGCATTGTGTGGAGGCAACATTGTGTGGAGGCTGAGTAGTTGAAAGATTGCTTGCAAGGGTAGTGGAACCTACAACAACGTCGGCCAGTGGATTAGATGGTACGGTTACCACAGTGTTATTGGGGTCAGAGACATCCTTGTGATGAATAAGAGCGTCACAATTTGAAGAAGATTAGGAGGGGGATCTCTAGTTTTGGTCGAGCACTTTGCTTTTTTGGTTTTAAATGGGGGTGCAGGTGGTGACATTGAGAATTTGAGTGACCGAACATACTACATTGAGAGCAATATATAGAAAAAACTCAATAACAACTCTTTGCAATATCCTTAGTCTTGTGAGTATAACCAACTTTCCTCATGAGCGATTAAAGTGATATCCCTTTCAACAAGCATCCTGACTTCTGAAGGACGTGAAAGATTAAAAGTAGGGATGTCCATTTTGAGTGGCTTAACTGAGATTGAAGCAATATAGTACAACACTTCTTGGTTAAAATAATGAAATTTCAAACCAAAAAGGCGAATCCTGACCGGTGTGGTTGGTGGCTTTGTGTGGGTCAAAATCCACAGTTCATTTCAAAATTTTCATTGATCTGTTATCAATCCAAACTAGTCTTCTAGCAAATAAGCATGTGTAATTCTCTTCATTTAAGTTGAGTAAGGATGTGTCACGCATGTAAAAGTCTAATTTTTCACTCCCCAATAAGGTGCATAAGCTCAATTCCTTATGAATCAGCTCTATTTTGGGATGGCTTTAAAGAAATTTTCCGAACAAATTCATACGACAAGAGGAAACAAACATATTAATTTCGGTTTCAACAGAAAAGATGACGACTTTCCATTCTTCCTACCAACTTTCTTGATGTAACAGAACTCGCCACCCTCCAACAGCGCAAAAGAAGTTAGGAGCAAACTCGATTTAGGAGTACTTGAGGCGTGAACACCCGCAAGGGCAGCACCATAAGTTCTTTCCATCACTGGTTGTAGGAGGCGAGACATTAGGAACAGTGAAGAATGCGGTCCAGGAAAGAGCAAACAACAAAGAAACGAAGCAGACGAAGTCTAAGAGCGAACCCCTTTTTCTCGAGCACGACGAAGAAAATGTGAAAAGAGGATGCTGATTCAATGTGGAAGACGACGGAAGTCTTCTTCAAACGAGCACGAAGAAGGACGAAACAGACGAAGTTGATGAGGAGCAAACCCCTTCTTCTTCGAGCATGATGTAGCAATAAAATCGATGAAAACGATGAACGAGGTAGGTGATTCAATGAAGTAGACGACGAAAATCGCCATCAGACGAAACCCTAGCAAAACCTCCTGCGGTAAACATATATATATCATATACATTCTTTTGAGTTTTTTTTGTTAGGTTTGTGAATATAATAATAATAGTAATAAGAATAATAATAATAATAATAGTAATAATAATAATAATAATAATAATAATAATAACAAATATTAAAAACAAATAGATCTACTTAAATTTCTCTCATACATAGAACCCAACCTCCATTCCTTATCCCATCTTATTCCAAAAAATATATAAAAAAAGTTTCGTCCTCTCCCATCTTTCGCCCATAGGCACACAATAATTGCAAGCAACTCGTGCTCTCTTTCCCAACCCTCACGCAAACCAACCTATCTCTTTTGTGCTTTTTCTCTCCTACCAACACCACACCACTATCGTTGTCGCTTCGATGAAGCTTGCAATCGCATCTGTATTTCTAAAACAAACGCTCTCCTGCTGTGCTATAACTCTCCCTTACGCACACGTTCCACACCATCTATTTCAACATCTAGAAAGCCCAAATTTCATCTCCTCCTCAATCCTATCCACCTCCCACTTCACTTCCAGCTTCGCACCCTCGCCAAATTCCACAACCACCCATCCAACTTCATTCTCGATAAGTTGTTGGTTGAATATAGCTCGTAGAAGGAAAAGGAGACGTTGAAGACTGTCCCAAAGCAAATTACAAAATATAATTGAATCCCAAACTCCAACAAAAGCAAATATAGTTCCCTAGATAACTAGGAGNTGATAAGTTGTTGGTTGAATATAGCTCGTAGAAGGAAAAGGAGACGTTGAAGACTGTCCCGAAGCAAATTACAAAATATAATTGAATCCCAAACTCCAACAAAAGCAAATATAGTTCCCTAGATAACTAGGAGTGTGCCCCCTCTTAAAAAGAGATCACTCCTTTTCATAGAGGGCTGACTACTCTCAAGACTTCTGGACTGAATTGGTCTTGGTATTAGACGAAATTTGCCTTGCTTCAACCCAACTTTTTAATCTTTGGCTATTTTGTTTGCTGAAAAGTAATAGTGTAAAATGAATATAATACACGAGTAATGTATTGTACTTACAATACTTTGATGTTGCTTGGTTTGGTATAAAATAAATTAATGACTTCATGTTTTTTGTTTACTTTCAAGTAAAANCTGCCCCTTCTTAAAAAGAGATCACTCCTTTTCATAGAGGGTTGATTGCTCTCAAGACTTCTGGACTGAATTGGTCCTGGTAGTAGACGAAATTTGCCTTGCTTCAACCCAACTCTTTAATCTTTGGCTATTTTGTTTGCTAAAAAAGTAATAGTGTAAAATGAATATAATACATGAGTAATGTATTTTACTTAAAGTACTTTGATGTTGCTTGGTTTGGTATAAAATAAATTAATGACTTCATGTTTTTTGTTTACTTTCAAGTAAAATGAAAATAGGGTATTTCAAAGTATTGGTAATCTCAGTGGCAACTTTAGTAGCTGGCTGCTAAAGCGGTGACAGACAGGACTGGCCGATAGTGGTGGCTGACATAGGCTACCACAAAGTGTCTGGTGGCAATGACCGAAGGGTGGAGGTTGGCGATGGTGGGCAGGCGACGAGCGGTGGAGAATGAACGACAGAGAGCTGTAGCAAGCGGTGGCTGACAACAGACAACGCCGATTGGCAACATTAGATGATTGTGGTTGGCAGGCAATCGACAATGACCCAACCTCCATTCCTTATTAAACATCCATAATCTCAAATTTCAAATATCTATCAATAGTTTCTATGTAAAAGATTAATAAATTTAAATATCATTGGTACCAACATGTCACTTGATTCTTATGTATTACATTTGTAACACTTAAACTTTTATTTATTGTATTCAAACCATACAATTCTTATTTCCTGTATATCTAGTCACTAAACTTTAATTTTTACATACAAACCACACAATTCTTATGTATTACATGTCTAACACATAAACTTCAATTTTTACTTACATTCCATTCAATTCTTATGTATTGCAAATCTAACACTTAAACTTCAATTTTTATGTATAAATAACACAATTCTTATTTATTACATATCTAACACAAAAACTGCAATTTTTACATGCAATCCACAGAATTATTATTTATTATTTATCTAACACTTAAAATTCAATATTTACAAACAAACCACACAATTCTTATGTATTACATATCTAATACAAACTTTAATTTTTNTCAATTTTTACATGCAATCCACAGAATTATTATTTATTATTTATCTAACCTTTAAAATTCAATATTTACAAACAAACCACACAATTCTTATGTATTACATATCTAATACAAACTTTAATTTTTACAAATATTTCACACAATTCTTATGTATTACATATCTAACAAATATGCTTTAATTTTTCTATACGAACCACACAATTCTTATTTATTAGATATCTAACATTTAAATTTCAATTTTAACATGCAAATCACACAATTCTTATGTATTACATATCTGACATATATTCGTCAATTTTTACAAATATTTCGCACAATTCTTATGTATTGCTTATCTGACATATATACTTCAATTTTTACAAATATTTTGCACAATTCTTATGTATTACATATCTAACATATGAATTTCAATTTTTACATACAACCACTCAATTCTTATGTATTATTACATATTTAACACGTAAACTTAAACTTCTACATGCAAACCACTCAATTCTTATGTATGACATATCTAACACATAAAATTCAATTTTCACAACATTAAACTTCAAATTTTACGAACAAGCTCCTCAATTCATATGCATTATAGATCTAGTGGCTAAACTTTTATTTTTACAGACTTCCCGCTTAATTCTTATTTATTACATATCTAACATTGATACGCCTTGAAACCAAAATCAGTGAACAAACCAAGATGACGCAGCAATATATAGGTGCAAAAAAGCCAAATAAGGGCTGCTCTTACAAAAAACAAATGCAAACAAACAAGATACCTGATCTACTTTCAAGAGGTAGATCAAGTCTCTCACACCCTAGACGTTGCTAGAAACAACACCAAAAGAAGAAAAACCAACTAACAAAATAATTCCTAAAGAAAGCAAACCCTAGGTTCTCCCCAATAGAATCCCCTAACAACATTTCAAAAACTTTCCTTCAAAAGATTCCTTCCAAACTCATTTAATATTTCCTCCTTGCATAGGTGATTATGGCCCTAGTGAACCCCACCCTTTCCTTTCCTTTATCTGCGACTCTCTCTATCTGCTCCGCTTCTCCTGATTGCCCAGATCGGCCCGCCTCTGGGTCGGGTATAAAGTTTCCAGCCTGTCCAGGTGTTGACCGGCTCATGCTTGGGCATGACATTACTTCCCTCCGAAAAGAAGTACCTTGTCTTCAAGGTGGAAGGACAAAAACTGCTTGTGGATGACCTTGTAAGACTCCCATGTTGCTTTATAGTCTGGTAGCTCCTTTAATTTGGCCAATACCTCATTTGCTCCCCTTCTTCTTGGCACACTCCTTCAATCTCTAACGACTGCAAAATCACCTCCAAGTCTTTTGTCAGCATCGGNGCCACTCAATTCTTATGTATTATTACATATTTAACACATAAACTTAAACTTCTACATGCAAACCACTCAATTCTTATGTATGACATATCTAACACATAAAATTCAATTTTCACAACATTAAACTTCAAATTTTACGAACAAGCTCCTCAATTCATATGCATTATAGATCTAGTGGCTAAACTTTTATTTTTACACACTTCCCGCTTAATTCTTATGTATTACATATCATTGATACGCCTTGAAACCAAAATCAGTGAACAAACCAAGATGACACAACAATATATAGGTGCAAAAAAGCCAAATAAGGGCTGCTCTTACAAAAAATAAATGCAAACAAACAAGATAGCTGATCTACTTTCAAGAGGTAGATCGAGTCTCTCACACCCTAGATGTTGCTAGAAACAACACCAAAAGAAGAAAAACCAACTAACAAAATAATTCCTAAAGAAAGCAAACCCTAGGTTCTCCCCAATAGAATCCCCTAACAACATTTCAAAAACTTTCCTTCAAAAGATTCCTTCCAAACTCATTTAATATTTCCTCCTTGCATAGGTGATTATGGCCCTAGTGAACCCCACCCTTTCCTATCCTTCATCTGCGGCTCTCTCTGTCTTCTCCGCTTCTCCTGATTGCCCAGATCGGCCCTCCTCTGGGTCGGGTATAAAGTTTCCAGCCTGTCCAGGGGTTGACTGACTCGTGCTTGGGCATGACATTACTTCCCTCCCAAAAAAAAGTACCTTGTCTTCAAGGTGGAAGGACGAAAATTGCTTGTGGATGACCTTGTAAGACTCCCATGTTGCTTTATAGTCTGGCAGCCCCTTTAATTTGGCCAATACCTCATTTGCTTCCCTTCTTCTTGGCACACTCCTTCAATCTCTAACGACTGCAAAATCACCTCCAAGTCTTTTGTCAGCATCGGGTATAGTGCAGATGAGTGTATGATCTCCAATCACACGTCTTAGCTATGACACATGGAAAACCGGGCGTACTGCGGACGATGGTGGTAACCTCAAGCGATAAGCCACTTCCTCGATGCGTACCATCACCTCATATGGTCTAAACTATCGTGGTGAAATTTTCTTGCTTATCATGGCCAAAATCTTCTGTCGGTAGGGCCCGGGTTTCAAGTAGACCATTCCCCTGGTTCAAACTGCACCTCTCATATGTTCATCTGCTCTCCTCTTCATAATTTGTTGAGTTCTCAATAAATGCCCCTTAAGCTCTGCTAATATCCTGTCCCTCTCCATGTACTAATCGACTCTAGATACTGGTGTGACACCATATTCGTAATTTACCAAGTGCGGTGGATGCTGCCTATACAATATCTTAAAAGTGGTGGTCTGTGATGCGGTGCAATACGTGTTATACAATTATTCAGTCCATGCAATTTGTTTGGCCCATAGCTTTGGCGTATTGGATCCACGCAAGTATGACTCCACTCTCCTGTTAACCACCTCTGTTTGCCTATAGGTTTGGGGATGATATGCGATGCTCCTTTTAAGGATTGTCCCTTGCAACCTGAAAGCTCTTTCAAGAAGTGACTGAGGAACACTTTATCCCTATCTGAAACAATCGATCCTAGTACTTCATGCAAACAAAGAACTCGGATAAACATCGTTGCTATTGAGATTGCCATGTAGGGATGCTGTAAGGGAATGAAATTGCATACTTACTCAGGCAATCCACGACCACTATGATCATCGTGAACCTTTCTGACTATGGTAATCCCTCGATGAAATCAATCATTATTTCTTTCCANCTGTTAACCATCTCCGTCTGCCTATAGGTTTGGGGATGATATGCGATGCTCCTCTTAAAGATTGTCCCTTGCAACCTGAAAGCTCTTTCAAGAAGTGACTGAGGAAAACATTATCCCTATCTGAAACAATCGATTCTAGTACTTCATGCAAACAAAGAACTCGGATAAACATCGTTGCTACTGAGATTTCCATGTAGGGATGCTGTAAGGGAATGAAATTGCGTACTTACTCAGGCAATCCATGACCACTATGATCATCGTGAACCTTTCTGACTATGGTAATCCCTCGATGAAATCAATCATTATTTCTTTCCAAACTTTCCTTGGTAATGCTAGTGGTTATAGTAACCCTCATAATGTCGTGGTCAAGCACTTCACATTTTGCCACCACATCCTCGGTGTCTTTGCGCATCCCCACCCAATAAAGTCTTCCGCTTAGCTATAGGTTTTCTGCACCCCTGAATGTCCTCCGATCGCACTATCATGAAACTCTTGTAATTATTTGAGAATATACTCCGAAGACTTGCTAGCATGAATTGCCCCTGACGAAGCAGTTGTTGTCTTCTCAATGCATATTTTGGATGACTGTTCGGATTTTGTAGCAACTTGGCTCTTATTTTGCTCAAATTTTCATCCATTTCGCTCTCCTGTCTCAAGGCCTACCAATCTAGGACCAAAGGTACCGATAGGGCTATCAATTGGGGTTCCTCCACTCTTCTCGATAGTGCGTCAGCTGCCTTGTTCTCTAGTCCTGACTGATACTGATTCTTGAAATCATTCCTCAATAGCATGGATAGCCATCTCTGATTCTCCTCAGTCACCATCCGCTGCTTCAAAAGACAATTTAAACTCCTTTGATCTGTCTTGACCCAGAATATTGTCTCAACATGTAGGGCCACCACTTCTAATGACCAAAAAAATTGCCATCAATTTCCGTTCTTTACTTAATTTAGCCTCGCTTTGCTGTAAGAACGTGACTGAAGTAGGCAATTGATCGTGTATCCTGCATTGACACTGCTTCTAATCCGTACTCTAGCTCATTTGTCTCCACAACAAATGGTTTACTGAAATCTAGAAGTGCTAATACCGGTACGTAAGTCATGGCTCTCTTCAGATGTTCAAAGGCTTGTGTTGTTGTTCCTCCCCATTTAAAATTGTCTTTCTTCCACTGCTCTGTTTGTGGCCATGCTATCGTGCCATAGCCTTTTATGAACTTTTGGTAGTAGCCGTGAGCTCAACTCCTTCAAACTCCTTGGTAAAGGCCAATCAACCATGACCTCGATATTGGACTAATCCATTGCAACCCCCGTTCTGGTCACCACATATCCTAAGTTCTCCAGCTCTAATTATGCAGAACATTTCTTCAATTTGGCTTACAATTAGTGCTTTCTCACGCCTCCAAGACTATCCTCAGGTGCTCCACATACACTGTCTCTGTACGACTATAGACTAGAATATCATTAAAGTAAACCAGGATAAATTTTCGAAGGAAAGATTGAAAAACTCTATTCATGAGGATTGAAATGTCGTCGAGGTGTTGATGAGGCCTAACAACATTATTAAGAATTCATAATGTCTTTCATGTGCCTTGAATGTTGTCTTGTGCACATCCACTAGATTCATAATGATCTAGTGGTACCCCGATTTAAAATCAATTTTTGAGAAAATAACTGCCCCACAAAGCTCATCCAGTAACTCATCAATATCAAGCATAGGAAAACTTGTCCAGGACTATTCCTGTTCAAAGCCCGGTAGTCCACTAAGAATCTTCATTTACCATTCTTTTTTTTTTCACCGTTAGGACGGATTGGAAAAAAAGGCTGACACTAGGCGCTTGAAACTACCCCTAGGACGGGGTACTGCATTCATTTCTTTCAGCTTCTCTTTCTGAAATGATACTGTCTGGGTCCTCGGTGTCGTACCTGTCAAGGTGCCCTTGTATAATTCTCCGATGTTGCCGCCTTTGCTAGTTTTCTTCACATATTTCTTATCCTCCATCATTTGAGCGAGCTCCATCATGGGCGGATGACTGCTCATAAGTCGGGCTTTATGCCTTTCAAGAAATTCCCTTCCAGTCCACCTGAAGAAATCCCCCTCAACCTTTCTGAGAAGAGCTCAAACTTTTACCCTCCTGAGTGAGAGCATAGAATTGCTCGTGTAGGTTTCCTTCTTGAAGGGCTCGTAAACGCTCCAACAAGCAGTCCTTAAACTCCTCCCATGAGTGCATTGGATACCTTGCTTCTATCAACTGAAATCATGCAAAAGCCTTTCCCTTCAAGCATAATCTCGCTGCCATGATATTCTCTTCCTCAGTTAACTCATTCATTGCAGAGTATCGCTTCACCCGATACACCCATTCATGTGCATCATCCCCTTTGGAGATTAATATTTTCAGTTTTCTAACCCTTGCATCTCCAGCCCAACCTTCTCTTCCCCCGGTATTTCCCGTCATGTATGTAGGGTGTAACTCTCTTCATCGCTCATACGCATATCCCACTCCCAAATCCCTCCTTCCTCCCTTGCACTCTTCTGTGTTCCTTACACCATCTCTGCTCCAATTTTAGGCCCATCCCCCTCCATCGGAAATCTGCACTCCCTTTTCCTCTTGGAGTCCTAGGAGGACGCTCTTGTAGGTAGGTGATATCTTTTTCGTTGTCTTCTCGCTCGATCTCCTTCCCTTTTGACCTAGCCACGGATTCTCTGATCAACCCTTGGCTAGGATTTGCAACTGAAGCAATTGCACGACTTTCAATGGAAGAAACTTGTCCTCTATAGTGGCTAACTTCTCTTTCATTTTTTATTTGATTTTCTCTAGCTCTTCTTCTAGCACATCCACTTTCTATGTTTTCACCCTGCCAAGATCTATGCTCTTATAACAATTTGATACGTCTTGCAACCAAAATCAGCGAACAAATCACGACAAAATGACAATCGATGGGTACAAATAAGTCAAATAAGGGCTGGTCATGCAAAAAACAAATACAAACAAGCAAGATACAAAAAATCTACTTTCGATAGGTACATTGGCTTTCCCATATCCTAGACGTCGCTAAGAACAACACAAAAGAATGAAAACCAGTAGACAACAAAATATTAACTTCTAAATTCTACATACAGCCAAACACCTTCCTAAGGCATTGCTAAATCCTAATACATAAACTTAAAACAATATGGATTAATTCGGCAAAGAAAAGTTGTAAGAATCAACAAATTATATATGGGGGAAAAAAATGAAAATTTCATTCGAGTGCTCGGATTAAAGGAAGAGGAGAGGTCGCAAGTTTGTGGGACGGTGTCTTGATGGTCATCAGAGAAGAGCGATCGCGGGCTCGCTGAAAGGCTGCTGGTTTGTCTGACGATCGCGGGGAGGCAAGTTTTCAACAATAGAACAACGAAGAGTGCGAATGAGCGTGGTGGGCAAGAGTTTAGATTTTAAGGGCTTGGTGTCGAATTTGAGTCAGCTACGTATGATGCTATGTAATTTACCTTGACCTTAACTTCCGTACTGCTGCCACAATTAAGTGGTAAAGATAATGAGGAATAATGTCACCGCTAAGCCCAAGACTAAATATTAGCTTCAACATGTGACGACGCAAAATTCATCCTTAATAACGATTGCCGCAAATCGGCCACTAATGTGATGCAAATGTTTGGAACTGAAACTTGACTGNCGGGCTCGCTGAAAGGCTGTTGGTTTGTCTGACGATCGCGGGGAGGCAAGGTTTCAACAATAGAACAACGAAGAGTGCGAATGAGCCTGGTGGGCAAGAGTTTAGATTTTAAGGGCTTGGTGTCGAATTTGAGTCAGCTATATGATGCTATGTAATTTGCCTTGACCTTAACTTTCGTACTGCTGCCACAATTAAGTGGTAAAGATAATGAGGAATAATGTCACCGCTAAGCCCAGGACTAAATATTAGCTTCAACATGTGAGACGCAAATTTCATCCTTAATAACGATTGCCGCAAATCGGCCACTAATGTGATGCAAATGTTTGGAACTGAAACTTGACTGCCACAAGTGTATGTGCTAATTAACTGCTTTCTTATAGTGCAAGAGAAATTGGAACCTTAAACGAAGGCTACAAAAAATTTTTATTGAACTTATCAAAACAATAATATTAAGGACCATGCTTTAGGTCCTATATATAATGGAACTAAAATATTAATTTAGGATAAAAGTATCTTATTCTTTATTAATTCAAACTAGCAAAACAATAAATAAATAAATAATTATAGAATTCAGCCTTGACCAATATAGCATGAAAACAAAGTTGGTGAGCACCTTTATGCTCTCTTATTTTGACAATTTTGCACGTACATTGTTGTAAACTTTATAGATTATGACTAAAATTTACTTCATGTTTTTGGCTTATCTTTCAAACTTGATGTCGATTCTTTTAACATGCTGTGGAAACAAATTATGACTTGTAATTTGAATTTACCTAGCTTCGTCCTTTCTAATTAACGTGATCTTAGTACTGCTCAACAAATTTTCATTCTTTTGGATTTTGGTTATTTTGTGAATGATGCCTGCTTATACTGGTATGGTCAGGTGCTAAGTAGAAGTGCTTATCGGAAGAAATTCAAAAGATTTTTTTATCGAAAATTTGGTTCAAAGAAAACAAAAAAGGTATTTGTTTTTTGATGCTTACATTTTCTACTTGGGTATAACTATCCGTGTATTTGTGTCAGTGGAACTATTACCGTTTTTCCATGTGAACAGGGAATTCCATGTGCATTTTCTACGTCTGTACCCTGTACTTGAATGATTTCTATGAGAGGTCAAGTTTACCTATGTTGATTTCTTGCACCAAATTAAGCTCGAGTAAAATTTATGATTTACCTAGATTACCTAGCTTTGCTTCTATTATTCTTAAGACAATAGCTTGATGGTTAGTCTAAATATGAGAAAAACATTTGTAGTTCTTTTACAATCACTGCCCTTTAATTTCTTTGTTTTAAATCCTGTTGACTGCTTTAGGGCTGTCTCAAATCTATTTTCTTATGATAAGTGACTTTGTAAAGGTTGTGCTACACTTGTCTAATTCCCACACACAACCCCCCCAACCCCCTACACAACACCACACACACACGAAAAAATATTACATCAGGACTCCGCACGTAGAGTTATGTGTGGAGTCCAACGAAATCACGCCACGTGAGAAAAAAAAATCGACTCGGTAACACAGGGGAATATTTCCCTCGTATTATTTAGGTGTTATTGTAAGTTATTCATGTGTTATTGTGCTCTGAAAATATTCCTGGTATTATAATAACACATCAATAACACTTGAATAACATACAATAACACCTGAATAACACGAGATAATATTCCCGTGTTACCGGGGCCAATTTTTTTTCTCTACGTGTGGCGTGATATCATTGGACTCCACACGTAACTCTACGTGTAGAGTCTTGATGTAATATTTTTTCAACGCACACACACAATCCTTTATATATNCGCGTCTGCGTCGTTCAAAACATTTAAAGAGAAAACACATTAAAAAATTATGTCTCGAATCTTCCTCGAAAACTTTGCACATAGGACATCTCGAAGCCAATTTAAGGCTTTTCAACTTAAGAATGTCATCAACAGGAAGTAAAGAAGAGTAAAAATGCCAGAAAAAAAAGATATAGAGAGAGTTAAAAATTTGTGCCAAATCCATTTTCCCCAGAACCAATCCCGGTGTGAATGTGAAGTGTCATAGATTAACTTGCAAACCGATTTGTATATAGATACATCCATCCATCCATCCATCCATCCATCCATCCATCCATCCATCCATCCATCCATCCATCATCCATCCATCCATCCATCCATCCATCCATCCATCCATCCATCCATCCATCCATCCACCTCGCCTCTATTTCGTAGACTCTCCGCTTAGCTCCTCACTTCCTCTGCTTAGTCGGCTCGCATTGTTACTGCGTTCTTCGACACTGACGGTTCCGTCTGTGTCTGCATCTTGCTGTTTCGATTTCGACGCGACAGTTCACACGTTCGCGTCTGCGTCATTCTGCCTTTTTTGTTTCAACACCAACACTCGCCTCTCTATGCCCAACAACTTCGTTTTGCGTCAGCATCTTTCTTTTCGACGTCGACGTTCACCTTTCGAGGTTTTGGGACTACACAGACAACTATTATATCGAGGTCTTCCAGCAAGAGTTTGATGGCGCTCCCTTCTTCTTTAGTTGAACATGACAAAGTCTCTTATGCCCACGTGGTGGGTAATCCTCAGGTGGAGTTGGTGGTTGTCTTTCCCTCAATTTATGAGGATTGNACAAGAGTTTGATGGCGCTCCCTTCTTCTTTAGTTGAACATGACAAAGTCTCTTATGCCCACAATTTATGAGGATTGTCGTGATAGTATAGGTGACTGCCTCTTTGTTAAGAAAACAAGTAGGAAAAGTGAAAAAACAATACTTTTTTTCTCAAACTTAGAAATTTCAACCCTGACTGAGAAATTCAAGTTCGCTTTTATTGAAAAATTTCTTTGGGGCCACCTATGGAAGTTATCAGAAAAAGTTTTGATGATCTCAAACTAGCAAGAAAGTGGAAAGTTGAGCTCATAGATAGGAGACATGTGTTAATTCAATTAACAGTGACTGAAGACTACACTCGGATTTTCTCCAAAAAATCTTAACATTGTTGACAAGTCAATGAAGTTAAGTGGTTTCTTGATTTTGACCCCAATCATGAATCTCCTATTATACTGATATGGTTTAGTCTACCTAGTCTCAAGCTGCACTTTTTTAATCATTAGGTTCTTTACTCTATTGGGGTCATACTTAGGGACACTATGAAGCTAGATCTACCCACTTTCAACTTAACCAGATCTTGTGTTGTCAGAATACTTGTAGAAAGAGTTATTACTTTACCTGATGTTACTGAAGTTTGGCTCATAATGGATATTGACAACAATCGTCATGAAACATAAACTTTCTTATTGTTGTCATTGTAAGATTTTTGGTATACCCTTGATAATGTCATAAGCTCCATCCTAATTTGAAATTTAAAGATCAAATGAATAAGGATGGGTTTAACCCATTGCTCTGTACATATCTGTTCCACCTGGAGAGAAAACTATCATAGAAAATGATTTGATGTCTGATTTAATTACCCCTGTGGACCCCCACCCTAACAATACTGTTTCTGCAATTTTTGTAATGTTGGATGACCCTGAAAACAGTATTGAAGGATCCTTGCCTATAAAGGATAGTGTTCGGACTGATAATCAGGAGAACCTTAGAGCTCTCCATCTTCAAGAAATATCTAGTGTAGAGGCGACAACTTATACTTCACATACACTAGAACCTATAGTGGGTACAACTGTTGGCAATCTTTCTACTACAGCCCTACCACCTCATTCGAATGAGCAACAATTTTTGGATGAGGAATGACATATTTACACTTTCAGAAAGAAGAAGAAGAATAAAGATCTACTTGAGATAAGAAATCTAATGGATGATACTTTGGTTACTTCGGTTAATGGTACACACCTCACCGATTTATTAGCTGGTTCTCTTCCGAGAACTAGTGGCAGAGGCAGAACTAAATTGGGTCGTTCCGATTGATCTTATATGTACCATCTCCTTTTTAGGCTTTTTTGTGTGCTGTATCGTGTGAGTTAGGTGCTTATTTGGGCCCACTCATACAACCTATTTGCACCATTTTCTCTTTAATATAATTGTCCTTGAGCTTTTTAATATATATATATATATATTTGAGAAATCTCAAAGGCTAATATATTAAATAGGAAGAATGATACAGATTGATTGTGTGAGAGGGCCCAAANTATTCGAATGAACAACAATTTTTGGATGAGGAATGACATATTTACACTTTCAGAAAGAAGAAGAAGAATGAAGATCTACTTGAGCTAAGAAATCTAATGGATGATACTTTGGTTACTTCGGTTAATGGTACACACCTCACCGATTTATTAGCTGGTTCTCTTCCGAGAACTAGTGGCAGAGGCAGAACTAAATTGGGTCGTTCCGATTGATCTTATATGTACCATCTCCTTTTTAGGCTTTTTTGTGTGCTGTATCGTGTGAGTTAGGTGCTTATTTGGGCCTACTCATACAACCTATCTGCACCCTTTTCTCTTTAATATAATTGTCCTTGAGCTTTTTAATATATATATATATTTTTGAGAAATCTCAAAGGCTAATATATTAAATAGGAAGAATGATACAGATTGATTGTGTGAGAGGGCCCAAACACTGCACCCTGCTCACACGATAACTACAATGTTTTCAAAAAGAGAAAAAACAGAAATATACATGAGAAACTTACAAAAAAAAAACCAAAAAGTATCAAAATAAGTAGTATTAGGTGGCTAGAGAGATCCAATTTTGTCTTGCCTCTGCCGCTAGTTCTAGGGAAGGCGCCAGCTAATAAATTGGTAAGATGAGTGTCATTGCCAGTAGTAGCCAATGTATCATCCAATAAATTTCCGAGCTCGAGTCGGCCTCCATTCATCTTCTTCCTCCTAAAATATACCTATCATTCCTCATCCGAAGATTAGCTCTCCTGATCAATGAATTAGTCTAAAGTGTGCTGAACATGTGTAGGTTGTTGAACNTCAGTAGTAGTCAATGTATCATCCAATAAATTTCCGAGCTCGAGTCGGCCTCCATTCATTTTCTTCCTCCTAAAATATACCTATCATTTCTCATCCGAAGATTAGCTCTCCTGATCAATGAATTAGTCTAAAGTGTGCTGAACATGTGTAGGTTGTTGAACAGTAGAAGCGACTACTT